>CM072522.1:59655272-59924352 GCA_036898135.1 Oncomelania hupensis | reverse complement strand
CCATATACAAATGAGGAGTTTTGGTAGAATTTTCAAGAAAAAATGTAGGTGATTGGTCTAGTGAACAAGATAGTAGATTGATAAAACAGATTAGGAACGAGAAAGATCAAATAAGAATGACAGAATTAGTGGTAATCTAATCACTAAAGTTCCACAAAATGGGGATACTATTTATACGTAAACTCCCGGCACCCCCCTCCCCCTACCTCTCCCCCTCCCTCCACCTCTCCCCCTACCCCTCCCCCCGATGAAGGGAGTAAGAATACGTTATGTGACAGAGTTATAGACAGGAGGGACTGTCAGCAGCGTTTGCAATAAATACCTCAGTTCCACGCAGGTAGCCAAATGACATAGGACTGTGCGAGGAACAACGAGCAGTTTTTTTTTGTATGACTAGGTGACTGAAGGCCATGTCGCAAGGCGATGTTTTGCAAGGAGACAACAGACATAATTATGTGTAGTCTTTCCACATTTTAACGCCACCTATGTAAGACGGCCAACCACACACTGCGGGCTATGTCAGACGGCCACGCAAAGTTGTGTTAACCACTCCTATCCTATCCTATCCTATCCTATCTTATCCTATCCTGTCCTATCATATCCTATCCCGTAACTCGAAAGTCGTTGGGGCACCGTTTAACCAGCGTACTCCATCTTTCTCTGTCCTCAGGAACCCTCATGGTTTTGCCCAGTGTCAAGCCAGTCCATTCTCGAATGTTGTCCTTCCACTTCTTTTTCTGTCTCCCTCTTCTATTGCCTCCTTGCACTGTGCCTTGCAGGATGACCTTTGCAAAGCCTGATTCTCTGGTGACGTGGCCATCCAATGTAAGTTTCAGTGTTTTAACCATTGCGAGCATGTCATCGTGTTGTCCAATGGCTTGCGTAATGGTCTGTCGGACTTGGCCTTGGTAATATGCTGGGTATAGGAAAAGCCCAGAAGTCTTCTGTAGCACGTCATCTCCATGCTTTGCATTCTTCGTTGTAGGTCTGCTGTGAGGGTCCATGTTTTGTAAACGTATAGGAAGATGGATATGACAAGGGAGCGCAGCAGCCTTATCTTGGAGTGTAGGCTGATGGTCTTGTATTTCAAAATGGGCTTCAACCTGTCGTGGCGCAGTTGTTTGAGCTATCATGGAGAGGACTTTCTGTCGGGACCCATTGTCTGATACAATGGTTCCTAAATATTTGAAGCTATGTACCAAGTTGAGGGATTGGCCTTGGACTTTAATGTCCCTGTTGATGCTGTTGGTGTTATTGGCCATCATGTTTGTCTTATCTGCACTAATTTCCATTCCAAAGCCTCTGGAGATGATGTCAAGCGTCTGTTCCAGCTGTTCCTCTCTGTTATGGTTGAGACGCTCACGACAGATCCGATCATTTTATTTTTCAAAGCACGCAGTAACAGAGTGTGTTTATTTTTGATTTTGATGTTTGCGTTGTTGCTAGAAGAAGCTTTGTATTATGTTTATAATTTTCGTCGGTTGATACTGTTGAGAATTTTCTGGAATTACTTGTTTACTACCGACCGAAGCTTCGCGATAAATCTAGGAATAGGTAGGCGATTGTTCTATCCTAAATAAGGTTATAGGACGTAAGACAGTGCGTAGATCCGGTGACGAGTCCTATTTTGATTGGGTGTTATTGCGTCATGCTGGAATGTTCGAACTTTATCTCGATTGTAGAGAGCTATGTAAGTAAAGCGCTGTCTGAGTGACAAAGAAAGTGATTGAGAGAGATTTATGATGATTTTTGATGCTGATCGGTGACGAAATTTTCGGAAAGTGATCTTGTATGCAGTTGTTGATATTTGCTAAATAAAGTTGGAAACCTTTATACGACGACTACTGCCTTGTTGCTGAGTGAACAGGTTGCGTGGATAAACCAATATGAGTTATACTTACCAAGATTCAAGCATCGGGGCTGAATCAGCTACTGATAAATAAACCAACGTTTAACACTTTGTGGTCCAAGCTGGGATCTACGCCATAGCCAAGGGTTCAACTGCTACAACAAGCGAGTCTACGTTGCGAGAGGCAGTCATCGAGGGTAGCCGCCAACGAGTTGCGTCGGGAGGGTCAACATACTGGGATTACCCCCAATAGACTCGGGTTGACTGCACGGGCGTGTAGTCGCTGAAGAGTTGCTTCGTGAGCGAACATCAGACCGGGACTACGTAGCTGCCGCAAGACTACGTCGAGGGACAGTCTCGGAGCTACATCGCCAGTATTACAGAAAGCGACAAACGGACGTCGCGTCTACTTCAGCACAGGAGCGTATTCATCAATAGCAGCGTGGTGCAGCGTCGCATACGACGAGGACAGCGGATCGTGCGTCAGCGAAGGCAACTAATAACAAGCATCATCGCTACTGCAAAAAGCGTGGTGCTCTAGAACAGTCTAGAAAGGCGCGGCATAGTCAAGAACTTTCCAGAAAAGTATCAAGATGGCTGACTTCGGGCAGAAAGGAATTGAACTGAATCTAAACTGCAAGCAGCTGACAGAGTACGCCAAGAATTCGTTTGTCCACGCAACCTGTTCACTCTGCAACAAGGCAAGAGTCGTCGTCGTATAGAGTTTACAACTTTATTCAGCAAACATCAACAACTGCATACAACATCGCTTTTCGAAAATCACTTCAAAGAGCATCATCAAAAATCATCTCAAATCACTCTACAAGCAGATAGTTCATTACTTATCTAGCCTCTCTGCAGCCGAGAAAAGCATGATGCAATAACACCCAGTCAAAATAAAACTCACCAGAACTATGCACTGTCTTTGTGACGCGGGGTTTTTATTTGTTGCTGGGCTCTGCACAATGGAATGCTATTACCCCATTGTCTTAGTCTATGGGGATCGCTAGTGAATCTCCCTTTGACTTCACTTAATACATTTATTTGTTTAGCTCGGTCTGTGTTAAGGCTGGGGTACGGAGATAGATAGAAAAAATGGTAAAAGATCACTGTCACACTAGCTTTCACACGGCTATAAAACATATGTAGTCCAGCCACTTCATAACAGTAAAACTCACACATTTATTTCCTCTACTCTATACACGATCTTTGAAATACGAAACTAACTTAAAAGTTCAAATGTCATTGCGAATGGTTCGCTCGCTGATAGTCTAGGCAGCTACTTTCTCATCATAGGACACTGGATACTTTCTGCCCTAATGGTCAGTTTATGTTTTGATGATTAGTATTACAGTCACAGTTAGTGTTTTGATGACTAGCATTACAGTCAAAGTGTTTTGATGACTAGCATTACAGTCACAGCTAGTGTTTTGATGACTAGCATTACAGTCACAGTTAATGTTTTGATGACTAGCATTACAGTTACAGTTAATGTTTTGATGACTAACATTACAGTCACAGTGTTTTGATGACTAGCATTACAGTCACAGTTAATGTTTTGATGACTAGCATTACAGTCACAGTTAGTGTTTTGATGACTAGCATTACAGTCACAGTTAGTGTTTTGATGACTAGCATTACAGTCACAGTTAATGTTTTGATGACTAGCATTACAGTCACAGTTAATGTTTTGATGACTAGCATTACAGTCACAGTTAGTGTTTTGATGACTAGCATTACAGTCACAGTTAGTGTTTTGATGACTAGCATTACAGTCAAAGTGTTTTGATGACTAGCATTACAGTCACAGCTAGTGTTTTGATGACTAGCATTACAGTCACAGTTAATGTTTTGATGACTAGCATTACAGTTACAGTTAATGTTTTGATGACTAACATTACAGTCACAGTGTTTTGATGACTAGAATTACAGTCACAGTTAATGTTTTGATGACTAGCATTACAGTCACAGTTAGTGTTTTGATGACTAGCATTACAGTCACAGTTAGTGTTTTGATGACTAGCATTACAGTCACAGTTAATGTTTTGATGACTAGCATTACAGTCACAGTTAATGTTTTGATGACTAGCATTGCAGTCACAGTTAGTGTTTTGATGACTAGCATTACAGTCACAGTTAATGTTTTGATGACTAGCATTACAGTCACAGTTAATGTTTTGATGACTAGCATTACAGTCACAGTTAGTGTTTTGATGACTAGCATTACAGTCACAGTTAGTGTTTTGATGACAAGCATTACAGTCACAGTGTTTTGATGACTAGCATTACAGTCACAGTTAGTGTTTTGATGACTAGCATTACAGTCACAGTTAATGTTTTGATGACTAGCATTACAGTCACAGTTAGTGTTTTGATCACTAGCATTACAGTCAAAGTTAGTGTTTTGATGACTAGCATTACAGTTACAGTTAGTGTTTTGATCACTAGCATTACAGTCACAGCTAGTGTTTTGATGACTAGCATTACAGTCACATTGTTTTGATGACTAGCATTACAGTCACAGTTAGTGTATTGATGACTAGCATTACAGTCACAGTTAATGTTTTGATGACTAGCATTACAGTCACAGTTAGTGTTTTGATGACTAGCATTACAGTCAAAGTTAGTGTTTTGATGACTAGCATTACAGTCACAGTTAGTGTTTTGATCACTAGCATTACAGTCAAAGTTAGTGTTTTGATGACTAGCATTACAGTCACAGTTAGTGTTTTGATGACTAGCATTACAGTCACAGTTAGTGTTTTGATCACTAGCATTACAGTCAAAGTTAGTGTTTTGATGACTAGCATTACAGTCACAGTTAATGTTTTGATGACTAGCATTACAGTCACAGTTAGTGTTTTGATCACTAGCATTACAGTCAAAGTTAGTGTTTTGATGACTAGCATTACAGTCACAGTTAGTGTTTTGATGACTAGCATTACAGTCACAGTTAGTGTTTTGATGACTAGCATTACAGTCACAGTGTTTTGATGACTAGCATTACAGTCACAGTTAGTGTTTTGATGACTAGCATTACAGTCACAGTTAATGTTTTCATGACTAGCATTGCAGTCACAGTTAGTGTTTTGATGACTAGCATTACAGTCACAAATAGTGTTTTGATGACCAGCAGTACAGTCACAGTTAATGTTTTGATGACTAGCATTACAGTCACAGTTAGTGGTTTGATGACTAGCGTTACAGTCACAGTGTTTTGATGACTAGCATTACAGTCACAGTGTTTTGATGACTAGCATTACAGTCACAGTTAGTGTTTTGATGACTAGCATTAAAGTCACAGTTAATGTTTTGATGACTAGCATTACAGTCACAGTTAATGTTTTGATAACTAGCATTAAAGTCACAGTTAGTGTTTTGATGACTAGCATTTATTAAAATAAACCATTGTACTAACATAAATGTAATCAGCACATATTATCCTAGCGATCCTAGAGATGACAACCGTGACTGGATTAAGCATATTGATGTGACAAGTAAAAGGTGGCTAATACTTGGTGATTTTAATGCACATGCTCCATTGTGGGAATTTGATTGTACTCATGTTTCTTCAAATCGTTTTTTGGAAAATATTTTGGATTCCAAATTATTACTGCTGAATAATGGCGCTATTACACGGATTCCAGATACATCAACCCAAAAAGCTACCGCTATTGATTTATCTTTAATTTCGCCTGAATTAGCTATCAATGCCCATTGGTTTACGCTTGAGGATGTGATCATTTACCTATAACGATTATTATACATGAAAAAATAGAAAATGAAGATGATAGCGTTAAAGAAAAAATTCCTACGTTTTTATTTAATAGAGCGGATTGGGATTCTTATCGTGTTATTTTAAATTCTTACAATACAAACATTATTGAACATGAGGATGTAAATGATTTTTATAATAATTTTGTCCAGAAAATTATTACCGCTTCTGAACAGTCGATTCCGCAACGTAAATGTAACACAACTCGTAAACACTCAAATGGCTGGTGGACTAAGTAATGTGAAGAGGCTGTAAATTTTAAAAAAGGTACATTTCAAAAAATGGTTAAAAAATAAAACAGAACAGAACCACAACCAAATGAAACAAACAAAACTTACATGTTAAAAAATAATAGCTCAAGTAAAAAAACAGTATTGGACAGATTTTTGTCAAAAAGAAATATCTGAGTCTAAGGATTCTTATAAAGTCTGGAAGAAAGTTAAACAAATGAAAAACGGTTATCACCTCCCAAATTATCCTGTTAAAGTTAATGGTAATCCTTTTCCTAATTCATTAGACAAAGCAGAAGCATTCTTGACTCTTTTTACACAAAATAGTTTATCTTCTAGTCTTTCTCAAACTCATCAGCAATACCGAAAGGTAGAAGAAGAGAAAGATGAGTACACAGAACCCCTATCAGATGATCAGTCTTACACAAATGCGGCTATTTCATATGAAGAATTTGTTTTAACCTTACGTTCATTTTCTAAAAATAAAACTTCTGTGGGGATTGATGGCATTTCTTACCAACTATTGCTTCATTTACCAGACGTTTTGGAAACGGTTACTTCACACATTTTTCCAAAAATGTTGGTTAAGTGGAACTCTTCCAGAAGCCTGGAAGCAATCGATAGTAATCCCGATTCTAAAACAAGGTAAAGTAAGATCCTCATTAGATAGTTATAGACCTATTGCTTTAACCTCACACATAGGAAAATTGTTTGAAAAAATAATATTAAATAGATTGTTATATTTCAGTGAAAATACAGATACCATTCCAACAAATCAGGCTGGTTTCAGAAAAGGTAGATGTACAACAGATCATTTAGTAAAGTTAACTACACATATTAAAAATAATTTGCTCGGAAAAAATCTGTTTTAGCTACTTTTTTCGATGTTCGTAAAGCATACGACAGTGTTTGGCATTCCCGACTATTATTCAAACTTAAACACATTGTTATATCAGGTGCTTTGTATCACTACATTAAAAAAAATTTAACTGACAGAAAAATATGTACACGTGTTGGTAAAGTCTACTCATCTTTTAAACAAATAGATATGGGCATTCCTCAGGGGTCAATTATAGCACCTATACTTTTTCAATTCTAATTTATGACTTGCCCAAACATATGTCTAAACATAGTAATGTGGTTCAATATGCTGACGACATTGCTTTATGGATTAACACAAATCTAAGAAAAAAATACGCCGAAACGAGTTGTTAATTATGTTCAAAGTTTATATCAGTTAGAACTGAACAAACTTAGTACATACATGATAGAAAATGGGCTTCAACTCTCATTCGAAAAAACATGTTTGTTGTTGTTTAATAACGGAGCAAACCCCACTGCTCTTCCATTGTTTGTACTTGAGGGTAATGTTTTAAAATATACTCAACAGGTAAAAATTTTGGGTGTATTTTTAACGTCTAAATTAAGCTGGAATTGCCATATACAATATTTAATCAAGAAAGCATCCAAAAGATTGAATTTTCTAAAATTGTTATGTTTTCAGCCATGGAGTCAAGATACATATACATTAATTCACTTAGCAATGTCGTTGGTTGGATCGGTACTCACATACGGTCAGGAAGTGTATTTTTCAGCTCCAGCAACATTGTTAAGGAAAATACAAAGCTTAGATAGCAGAGCATTTAAATTAGCATTAGGTGTACCTGTGCACTCTAATACACTAAAATCATATAGGGAAGCTCGTCAACTCTCTTTTATAGAAAATCAAAACTTAAGTGTTGCTAGATATGTTATACGGAGTTCGGCCGTTCCTAATTCTGTTCATGATGAGATTTTTGTCGACAGCAATGTAGATTATCCAAAACGAGCAAAATCTATACCGTATCTACAACCCATTAAAAACTATGTTAGTGTCATTTTAGACAAGTGCAACATTGACATTTCTGATATTCCTGTTTTACCAAGTGTACCGAAAATCCCACAATGGGAACATTTAAGTGCTAATTTTGATATTGATTATACCTCGGTTAAGAAAGGTGAAAATGTAAATGTCTTAACAGCTGAGGTTCGAGAACATTTGGAAAGAACGTATGGTAATCATTTAAAAATTTATACAGACGGATCTGTGTCTGAAACTTTACTTGCTGGTGCCGGTTTTATCATTCCTGATCTAAAAATTAAAAAATCGTATTATGTTGGTAAGAATGTATCAATTTTCACAGCAGAATTGTGTGCCATTTTAATGGTTTTGGACACTATTAGCAACACCTCTATTGCCTTTTATAACATAGTTTTATGTGTTGATTCTAAAACTGTTCTCAAAGCCCTTCAAAATTGGTATTGTAAAACTAGATCAGACATTATTTTCGATATTAGATTATTAATTCATGCTATTATGTCAAATGGTGTAGGAATTTCTTTTTGTTGGGTTCCTTCACATTGTGGCATTTATTTTAATGAAGTTGTGGATACTTTAGCAAAGGAAGGGTCATTCTCTGTAAGTGACAACAACATTGTTAGACCATCTGCATCAGAACTCATTTCGTTGGTAGAAAGATCAATGTACTCCACCTTATCACAAAGTACTGGAATAGATCATTACTCATGTTCTAGAAACTTGTGTAGAATAATCAATAAGCTAAGAGACAACTCATGGAATACTAAATTTTTAGCTGATGCTATGTGTCCATGTTCTCAACCAATTTCCGTTGAACATCTGTTAAAACCTTGCCCCATATTAACTTCACAATATTTAAACAAAAATATTAAAACAAGTGAACATTCCACTGTTGAACTGCTGCAGTATCCAACAATTATTACCATAGCACAAATTATTAGCCAGTCTCCAGTGAGCAAATTTTTGTGATTATTTTGTCTGATCCTTGGATGTGCTTTTTGCATTTTGCGTGTGATTGTGTGTATGCTTGCGTGTATGGTCTAATATCACAAACTGTGAATAGACGTTAAATAAAATTATTGATATGACTAGCATTACAGTCACAGTTAATGTTTTGATGACTAGCATTACAGTCACAGTTAGTGTTCATCTTTATACAGTTAAAGGACAGTATGTAACATCAAGCTGTGACTAAAACTGTATCCCATTCCTTTACACTTCTACTCCAACTTCTCTTTCTCTCTCTCTCACTCTCTCTCTGTATCTCTCTCTCTCTCTTTGTTTGTCTGTCTGTCTGTCTGCCTCTCTCTCTGTGTCTCTCTCTCTGTATCTCTCTTACTCTCTCTGTCTCCTCTCTCTCTCTCTCTCTCTCTCTCTCTCTTTCTATTTCTCTCTCTCTCTTTTTTTTTTTCATCGTGATGTTCAGAGCTATAAAGCTTTAAAACACATTAATATTAAATATACATAAATTGTTGTTGATGGATATTACCAACAATTTTTTTTAAAATTATAGTATGTAATGAGTACCTTGTTTATGTGTTATTTATCCATGATGTTAATGTTATAACGTTATTTTGTTGTAGCTAATAGTTATTGTTACATGATGATAATGTTACAACATTAATGTGTTGTAGTTAATACTTATTGTTACATGATGATAATGTTATAACATTAATGTGTTGTAGTTAATAGTTATTGTTACATGATGATATTGTTACAACATTAATGTGTTGTAGTTAATAGTTATTGTTACATGATGATAATGTTACAACATTAATGTGTTGTAGTTAATAGTTCTTGTTACATGATGATAATGTTACAACATTAATGTGTTGTAGTTAATAGTTATTGTTACATGATGATAATGTTACAACATTAATGTGTTGTAGTTAATAGTTATTGTTACATGATGATAATGTTACAACATTAATGTGTTGTAGTTAATAGTTATTGTTACATGATGATAATGTTACAATACTAATGTGTTGTAGTTAATAGTTATTGTTACATGATGATAATGTTACAACATTAATGTGTTGTAGTTAATAGTTATTGTTACATGATGATAATGTTACAACACTAATGTGTTGTAGTTAATAGTAAGTTATTGTTACATGATGATAATGTTATAACATTAATGTGTTGTCGTTAATAGTTATTGTTACATGATGATAATGTTACAAAATTAATGTGTTGTAGTTAATAGTTATTGTTACATGATGATAATGTTAGAACATTAATGTGTTGTGGTTAATAGTTATTGTTACATGATGATAATGTTACAACACTAATGTGTTGTAGTTAATAGTAAGTTATTGTTACATGATGATAATGTTATAACTTTAATGTGTTGTAGTTAATAGTTATTGTTACATGATGATAATGTTATAACATTAATGTGTTGTAGTTAATAGTTATTGTTACATGATGATAATGTTACAACATGAATCTGTTGTAGTTAATAGTTATTGTTACATGATGATACTGTTACAACATTAATGTGTTGTAGTTAATAGTTATTGTTACATGATGATACTGTTACAACATTAATGTGTTGTAGTTAATAGTTATTGTTATATGATGATACTGTTACAACATTAATGTGTGGTAGTTAGTAGTTATTGTTACATGATGATACTGTTACAACCTAATGTGTTGTAGTTAATAGTTATTGTTACATGATGATACTGTTACAACATTAATGTGTTGTAGTTAATAGTTATTGTTACATGATGATACTGTTACAACATTAATGTGTTGTAGTTAATAGTTATTGTTACATGATGATACTGTTACAACATTAATGTGTTGTAGTTAATAGTTATTGTTACAAGCCCCAAGGGAAAGATGTCATAAAGTGCACACAGCGCTTATTCTGTTATTACATTAATGTGTTGTAGCTAATAGTTATTGTTACATGATGACAATGTTACAACATTAATGTGTTGTAGTTAATAGTTATTGTTACATGATGATAATGTTACAACATTAATGTGTTGTAGTTAATAGTTATTGTTACATGATGATACTGTTACAACATTAATGTGTTGTAGTTAATAGTTATTGTTACATGATGATAATGTTATAACTTTAATGTGTTGTAGTTAATAGTTATTGTTACATGATGATAATGTTATAACATTAATGTGTTGTAGTTAATAGTTATTGTTACATGATGATAATGTTACAACATTATTGTGTTGTGGTTAATAGTTATTGTTACAAGCCCCAAGGGAAAGATGTCATAAAATGCACACAGCGCTTAGTCTGTTATTACATTAATGTGTTGTAGTTAATAGTTATTGTTACATGATGATACTGTTATAACATTAATGTGTTGTAGTTAATAGTTATTGTTACATGATGATACTGTTATAACATTAATGTGTTGTAGTTAATAGTTATTGTTACATGATGATACTGTTATAACATTAATGTGTTGTAGTTAATAGTTATTGTTACATGATGATAATGTTACAACATGAATCTGTTGTAGTTAATAGTTATTGTTACATGATGATACTGTTACAACATTAATGTGTTGTAGTTAATAGTTATTGTTACATGATGATACTGTTACAACATTAATGTGTTGTAGTTAATAGTTATTGTTATATGATGATACTGTTACAACATTAATGTGTGGTAGTTAGTAGTTATTGTTACATGATGATACTGTTACAACCTAATGTGTTGTAGTTAATAGTTATTGTTACATGATGATACTGTTACAACATTAATGTGTTGTAGTTAATAGTTATTGTTACATGATGATACTGTTACAACATTAATGTGTTGTAGTTAATAGTTATTGTTACATGATGATACTGTTACAACATTAATGTGTTGTAGTTAATAGTTATTGTTACAAGCCCCAAGGGAAAGATGTCATAAAGTGCACACAGCGCTTATTCTGTTATTACATTAATGTGTTGTAGCTAATAGTTATTGTTACATGATGACAATGTTACAACATTAATGTGTTGTAGTTAATAGTTATTGTTACATGATGATAATGTTACAACATTAATGTGTTGTAGTTAATAGTTATTGTTACATGATGATACTGTTACAACATTAATGTGTTGTAGTTAATAGTTATTGTTACATGATGATAATGTTACAACATTAATGTGTTGTAGTTAATAGTGATTGTTACATGATGATAATGTTACAACATTAATGTGTTGTAGTTAATAGTAAGTGTTACATGATGATAATGTTACAACATTAATGTGTTGTAGTTAATAGTTATTGTTACAGGCCCCAAGGGAAAGATGTCATAAAGTGCACACAGCGCTTAGTGTGTTTTATTCTTTTAAAATATAATTGTTATCTTCTCTCTCTCTCTCCCTCTCTCCAAGTCAGTGTTAATTGAACAATGATGAAAGTATAAACTGCGTACTCACGCACACTCACACACGCACACACACTCACGCACAATCACTCACACACACTCAGTCACGCACACTCACTCACACTCACACGCTACCACCACCACCACCCACAACGACGTACTTTAATACTAACAGTGTTGTCAGAGGACACAGATGAACAAAGCACGCAGTTTACCACGTGTTGCAGAGAGAGAGAGAGAGAGAGAGAGAGAGAGAGAGAGAGAGAGAGAGAGAGAGAGAGAGAGAGGGAGAGGGAGAGAGAGAGGGAGACAGAGAAAGAGAGAGAGAGAGAGAATCACACAGAAATCACAATTGTTCGCACTCAAACACTCCTCTAAAATGTTAAGTATCAGTCAATTGAACAGGACTGAGCTAAATAAAACTTATACAAACATTGTAATGGCGAGCTTATCAACACTCGTGTGTGGATGATTTATTACATCCTGCTTTATTGGGCCATACTTTTCTATTATGTAGCTGTTGTCTTTACACAGAAAATAACAATATTAATACAACATATTGGAAGAGTATATGATCTATAAATATATCTCATCACACCATATTCCGTGTAGCCCATACACTAATATATAACTCAACACACCACATATCGTTAGCCGATAATAATAAATAATAATGAATTGCATTTATATAACGCATTTTTCATTAGAATAACATCTCAATGCGCTTACACACATCATTCGTACGCATCATCACAACATTCGCACTACATCATGTTACATTACATTACTTTATTATTGCTTTAGGTCCAGCGGACTCTTCCGAGCCAAATCAGGACCGGACAGCCCCCCGATCCGCATAAAAGGTCTGCTGAAACAACCCTAGTGGTAAAACTGAAAGCTCTCCACCAGCCAGTCACTTTACAATAAAGACATCCCACGCAGGGGACGCTGAGGCTGTACTCTAATTTATCGAACCCCCGTTTACAAAAACAAAATAGAATACGAACATCATTATAAATTATCAACAAAACACATACATATAAAATGTCTACATTGCCAACTAATAACAGCATAGGAAGCCCTAGTGACCACCCGGCAGAAAGCATCCAATATTCCCAAGCTGATCCAACAGACCTCATACACAAATAAAGAGTCTTGTTCCGGAAGAGTTTTCAAGAAGAAAGGTAGGTGACTGGTCTAGCGAAGAAGAAGATAGTATAGCAGATTGATAGAACAGAACATGAATGAAAAAGAGCAAATGAGAAAAACAGCGACAGTGGGCACTAAATTTCCAGAAAGTGGGGATACTATTTATACTGAAACCCCCGGTACCCCAACGGGGGAACTACATCATGTACAGCATCATTGAGAAAGTATTATTACTGTTATTACTATTTACACAGAAAACGCCTTGCGGAACTAGTGCGTCTTTAAGGAACTCTTGAAGGAAACAAGGTCTGTACAATGTCTTAAACCGGCGGGCAGCGCATATACACTAATATCTAACTCCACACCCCAAATCCCGTGTAGCCGATACACTAATATCTAACTCCACACACCATGTCCCGTGTATCGGATACACTAATCATCATCATCATCATCATCATAATCATCATCATCATCATCATCATCATCATCATCATCATCATCATCATCATCATCATCATCATCATCTTCTTCTTCTTCTTCTTCTTCTTCTTCTTCTTCTTCTTCTTCTTCCTCTTCCTCTTCTTTTTCCTCTTTTTCTTCTTTCTCCTTCTTATTCTTTAAAAGAAAAGAACATTCGCATTAACAATATGTATCGAAAAACCGGGAATGATTCAGTAAGGGAATTTGTGATTACAACGTGAATGTTGGAAGAGCCGGATTTTTGAACACTTGATACAATGTAAGTTTATGTCAGCCAAACTATATCACTGTCACAATGCTTGCTTTTGTCATCCCATTTCCCGTGTAGCTAAGGCTTTCGCTTTCACCATTATTGGTACCATGGAAAAACCCAGTGCCCGTTTACCAAAAACGGGGACGAATAAACATTAAACTTCCCGGAGGTTGAGGTCATCACTACTGTATGAGAAACCTCGGGCGGCTTGATTTAGATCCTGTATCGGCCAGCGTATCGAGCAGCTCTTGAGCTAGTAATGCAAGTCGTGGAAAGTGATTGCTGTGACTCAGCTGCCATCCTATCCTTTCCTATCCCGTAACTCGAAGGTCGTTGGGGCATCACAGATGATCGATTAACCAGAGTATTCCATCTTTCTCTATCCTCAGCAACCCTCATGGCTTTGCTCAGTATCAAACCAGTCAATCCTCTCGAATGCTGTCCTCCCACCTTTTTCTGTCTCCCTCTTCTTCTGCCTCCTTGCACCGTGTCTTGCAGGATAGTCTTTGCAAAGACTGATGTTCTTGTGACGTGCTCATACCATCGGAGTTTTTGTTTCTTCACAACTGTCAGCATATCATCGTGTTGCCCAATGGCTTGTGTGATGGTCTGTCGGAATTCGTTGTTTTTTGATGTGCTGGGTATAGCAAAATAATGCAAAGAAGTCTTCTGTAGCACCTCATCTCCATGCTTTCTATATTCTTCGTTGTACATCTGCTGTTAGGGTCCATGTTTCGCAAACGTATAGGAATATGGAGATGACAAGGGAGCGTTGCAGCCTTACCTTGGAATGTAGACTGATGGTTCTTTCCTTCCAAATGGGCTTCAACCTCGTCATTTATAAGTTATTGTTCCTCTCTAGCCCATCCATCAATATCATCGCAAAACGAAGGTTGGAGATTGCTCTACCCCCTATGCTGACTGTGCCTTCGTGGTCTGCAATGGCAACTGACATGATGCGCTATAGGAAGAGGTTAAAGAGTTGGAGAGAGTAGGCATCATTGACGAACACCGATTGTGGTTCTAAACCAGTTCCCAATGACGCTGTTGTGAAGGACTGCACTGGTAGCCTTGTCATACAGGCTTTTGAAGACTTCAATAAATTTAGGCCT
This sequence comes from Oncomelania hupensis, assembly GCA_036898135.1. Lineage (NCBI taxonomy): Eukaryota > Metazoa > Mollusca > Gastropoda > Littorinimorpha > Pomatiopsidae > Oncomelania > Oncomelania hupensis. The sequence continues at coordinate 59,909,289 of CM072522.1, read as the reverse complement.
GCCTTAAGTGAATGATTAAGTGTTGTTTTCAAGGTGCATTCTCGTACTGGAAGAAGGACTTGATATAGGCGTATTAGATTTGAAATACTCCTAATGATCTCTCTTTGAGCACATTGTTTTTTTCTCTCTTGCGGATATGAGTTAGATCCTGTATGGACCAGTGTCTTGAGTTAGATCCTGTATGGACCAGTGTTTTGAGTTAGATCATGTATGGACCAGTGAGTTAGATCCTGTATGGACCAGTGTCTTGAGTTAGATCCTGTATGGACCAGTGTCTTGAGTTAGATCCTGTATGGACCAGTGTTTTGAGTTAGATCATGTATGGACCAGTGAGTTAGATCCTGTATGGACCAGTGTCTTGAGTTAGATCTTGTATGGACCAGTGTCTTGAGTTAGATCATGTATGGACCAGTGAGTTAGATCCTGTATGGACCAGTGTCTTGAGTTAGATCCTGTATGGACCAGTGTTTTGAGTTAGATCATGTATGGACCAGTGAGTTAGATCCTGTATGGACCAGTGTCTTGAGTTAGATCCTGTATGGACCAGTGTCTTGAGTTAGATCCTGTATGGACCAGTGCCTTGAGTTAGATCCTGTATGGACCAGTGTCTTGAGTTAGATCCTGTATGGACCAGTGTCTTGAGTTAGATCATGTATGGACTAGTGTCTTAAGTTAGATCCTGTATGGGCCAGTGTCTTGAGTTAGATCATGTATGGACCAGTGAGTTAGATCCTGTATGGACCAGTGTCTTGAGTTAGATCTTGTATGGACCAGTGTCTTGAGTTAGATCATGTATGGACCAGTGAGTTAGATCCTGTATGGACCAGTGTCTTGAGTTAGATCCTGTATGGACCAGTGAGTTAGATCCTGTATGGACCAGTGCCTTGAGATAGATCCTGTATGGACCAGTGTCTTGAGTTAGATCCTGTATGAACCATGTCTTGAGTTAGATCATGTATGGACCAGTGCCTTGAGTTAGATCCTGTAACGTAAACTCCGGTGGTATGGCCACGTCACCAGATCATCAGGTCTTGCAAAGACTATTCTGCAAGGCACAATGCAGGGAGGTAGAAGAAGAGGGAGACCAAAAAAGAGGTGGGAGGACAACATTCGAGAATGGACTGGTTTGACACTGAGCGAAGCCATCAGGGCTGCTGAGGACAGAGAAAGATGGAGTATGCTGGTTAAACGATCATCTGTGGTGCCCCTACGACCTCCGAGTTACGGGACAGGATAGGATAGGATAGATAGTAGACAGCTCGAGTCCAACATTTTGGAATGGCACTCTAACAAGAACTGAAATGAAAATGTGTTTAGTAAGAGGGTTGCAACTATATGTGTGATATAACACATCCTGCTTTGTTCGGTCTTACTTCTATCATATACCCACAACTTTTAAACAAATTAACCTCATACACAACATTGGAAGAGTATAATTATAATATATCTAAAAATTGCCGAGAAGCAGAATTTGTGTTTGAGGAATATATCGTGTTACAATCATTTCATCCTCATTTGTAAACTGACTTTAACGTCTTTCTGCCACAGGTACATTCCAAAGATCAATCTCTTTGGGTTAGTTTTTAAAATCCAGTGTCAATTATTATAGTATTAACCATTATTACATTAGTTTCTTTTATTTTTTCCTTTCTTAAGCTGATTAATCACATAAGTTTACTTCATTCGACAGTATGAGGGGAAAAAAAACCATTCAACTGCAGCAGATTCATCATCGCTATCATCATCATTCTCATCATCGTCGTCATAGTCATCATCATCCATCATAGTCATCGTTAATAAGAACAACAGTCGCATTAAAAATAATTTTCAAAAACAATGGCTAAGCCAGGAAGGGAAATTGTAATTACATTCAAACGTGAAATTTGGAAAACCAGACTGGTTGACACTTGACAATGGTCACAACACTTGACCCCATCTCACCATGTCCCGTGTAGCTGAGCTAGACTTTGGCTTTCACCCTAATTGGTACCCTAGGAAACAAACAATCACTGTTAACCGAAAACGGGGATGACTAAACATGTATTTCTCTGAAGCTAAGATGTTTATGACAGCATGTGTTATTTACCAGTCACCTCGGGCGGCTTGAGGTAGATCCTGTATTGAGCAGCTCTTGAGGGGGGTGACAACTATACAAAACTAATGAAATACATGAACTACATAAATAAATCTTACATCTATAATCACAGATCACATCAAGACAAAAAAGTAACAACATGTGATGAGGACAAAGATGTTGAGAGAGAGAGAGAGAGAGAGAGAGAGAGAGAGAGAGAGAGAGAGAGAGAAAGAGAGAGAGAGAGAGAGAGAGAAAGAGAGAGAGAGAGAGAGAGAGAGAGAGAGTGCTGGGACTCCACTGCCTTAAGTAAAGGATTAAGCTATTTCACTTTGCATTGTCTTAAATGAAGGACTTACTATAGAAAATATCATCATCGTCATAATACAGTCAAGTCAAGAAATCTGTATGACCCCAATGAAGTACTAATACAGCACATTATAAGTCAAGTCAAGAAATCTGTATGACCCCAATGAAGTACTAATACAGCACATTATAAGTCAAGTCAAGAAATCTGTATGACCCCAATGAAGTACTAATACAGCACATTATAAGTCAAGTCAAGAAATCTGTATGACCCCAATGAAGTACTAATCCAGCACATTATAAGTCCAGAAATCTGTATGACCCCAATGAAGTACTAATACAGCACATTATAAGTCAAGTCAAGAAATATGTATGACCACAATGAAGTACTAATACAGCACATTATAAGACAAGAAATCTGTATGACCCCAATGAAGTACTAATACAGCACATTATAAGTCAAGTCAAGAAATCTGTATGACCCCAATGAAGTACTAATACAGCACATTATAAGTCAAGACAAGAAATCTGTATGACCCCAATGAAGTACTAATACAACACATTATAAGTCAAGACAAGAAATCTGTATGACCCCAATGAAGTACTAATACAGCACATTATAAGTCAAGTCAAGAAATCTGTATGACCCCAATGAAGTACTAATACTGCACATTATAAGTCAAGTCAAGAAATCTGTATGACCCCAATGAAGTACTAATCCAGCACATTATAAGTCAAGACAAGAAATCTGTATGACCCCAATGAAGTACTAATACAGCACATTATAAGTCAAGTCAAGAAATCTGTATGACCCCAATGAAGTACTAATACAGCACATTATAAGTCAAGTCAAGAAATCTGTATGACCCCAATGAAGTACTAATACAGCACATTATAAGTCAAGACAAGAAATTTGTATGACACCAATGAAGTACTAATACAGCACATGATAAGTCAAGACAAAAAATTTTTATGACCCCAATGAAGTACTAATACAGCACATTATAAGTCAAGACAAGAAATTTGTATTACGCCAATGAAGTACTAATACAGCACATTATAAGTCAAGTCAAGAAATCTGTATGACCCCAATGAAGTACTAATACAGCACATTATAAGTCAAGACAAGAAATTTGTATGACGCCAATGAAGTACTAATACAGCACATTATAAGTCAAGACAAGAAATTTGTAAGACGCCAATGAAGTACTAATACAGCACATTATAAGTCAAGTCAAGAAATCTGTATGACCCCAATGAAGTACTAATACAGCACATTATAAGCAAGAAAAAAAAAAGGGAACACAACGTCATCCACACAAAACCAATGCACGGCAGCCAAATAAGAAGCCTGCAGCCCTAGTTCTTTTTTTAAAATTTAATTGTTCTTATATAGCGTTTTCAAGCTCAAGAGCTGCTCAAGGCGCTCGCCGATACAAGATCTTACTCAAACCGCCCTAGTTAGTACTCATATCTGTATAGCCTAGTGCATTGTGTTAGTACTCATATCTGTATAGCCTAGTGCATTGTGTTAGTACTCATATCTGTATAGCCTAGTGCATTGTGTTAGTACTAATATGATTATAACTGTATAGCCTAGTGCATTGTGTTAGTGCTAATATTATTATATCTGTATAGCCTAGTGCATTTTGTTAGTACTAATACGGGGTGGCCTCGTGGCGCAGTGGATAAGTCGTCGGTTTCCTATGCCGAAGGTCGCGGGTTCGATTCCCGCAAGGGGCGAACGTATGTGACTTAGGTACGAGACTATTGAGGTCACCGAGGGTTTTCTCCGGGCACTCCGGTTTCCTCCCTCCCTTCAATAATGGTACAGGATGCAGTCAATATAAAAATTTCAAAAAAATAAAAATTCGATTTTCTTCCGTCTTCTAATAGCGATCTCCCTGCCTTTACACCACCTGTTTGAGTGACGTATGTGTATTTGGTTTGTGTGAGGGTAAAAGAGACAGGTGAGCGTGTATGTTGGTATAGATCGCCGCGCTTTGAGCCTTGGGGAAAGGCGCGTACATAGCATCCTGTATTATTATTATTATTATTATTATTATTATTATTATTATTATTATTATTATTATTATTATTATTATTATTGTAGCAGAGTGGAGGGTAGGTGGTAGAAGTAGGAAGAAGAGCGGAGCGCTCTAGAGGAGGCTGGTAGTAGGAGTACAGAAGAAGAAGACTCTCTTTTCCTTTTCTTTCACACTCGCACACCAATCGAAGATGTGGTTCTATTTCCAGCATTTATTTCTGAGTGAATAATTTTGAGCCACGGAACAGACAGTCATTTACAGTAGTATGTACATTCTGTGTCGGCCCGTGTCTGCCGTCTCACTGCCCCTCCAACTGGGGGGTCAGTCGGTTTTTATCATACAGCGCCAGCCTTAGCGGAGACGCACATGCGCGAGCCACTCGCGGAGCCTTAAGTAAGTGCCTGTGGGCCAAGTTTGTGTTATTTTCAATTTACAAATCCCGCTCGCCTTTGGCCTAATACAAATCAAAACATAACATAATACACATCACCAGAAAGGGCATAAAACAAGCTTCCCAAATATGTACATGAATTATTCATACAAGGTACAGATAAATAATAAACTTCGAAAATACGCGACTCAAAGTACGACCTTAAGCACACAAGTTCACAAAAAGATACAAATGATACATTTAAGACATACCAAAAACCCATACGTATTTCATGCTCTAAAAGCTTAATGTCCAATCTGGCTAACTATATACAAATAAAATGCATGACTTATCTGTAACTCTTACAAATCATGAATCTCTATGTACACACTAACACAAGCTACAAACACAGTGTTATCGCAGGTTACATCACTGGGACTAGCGATCTCGGCCTTAACTACTCTAATATAAACTAAATTCATACAACATTCCATAAGAATAATATCTAAGGCTAGCTACATAATAATTATTTGATGGACAGAAATAAAAGGGGGCTAGTGTACGGCTCTGACAAGGTGTCGCATTTGGCGGTAAGTTTAAACAAAGGCTGTGCGTGTAGCAGACGACGCGTCGGCTAAACACGTTACACGAAAACGGTCAAGATAGCATACTACATGACTAGTAAGGTTTAGGGATAGAAATACCGCACCAGTAGCGAACAGCAGTCGGCTACATTCGCACCGGCTTTTTAACCACTCAGCGTCCGCGCTGAGAAACTGTGCTCAAGAGCAGATGTGCTGCTACTTGAATAGCATCACTGGGCCAAGGCATTAACTTGCCCGTGGAAACCATCCGACATCTTAAGTCAGGATAACAACAACAATCCCTATGACTCGTCCTTTACGACACGAATCTGACCTAACCAGAAAACGTTAAAATATGAACTTGGCATCGCCTAATGGGATGACTGACTATGTATTTGACAGGGAGTCCAGTATCTCAAAAAGGTCCATATTTAACATCATAACAAAATGCGAATCATGTACAGTTTACCTGCCTTTACAAAACATCCTGCCGTAAACATCAAAGCTCTAAACAGTACTATTTCCCTAATATCTATTCTATTCTACACGTACACCGTACACATGTTAATTTCTACAAAACTGCATATGTTTAGCAACAATGCTCAAAATCGATGGACATAACTAACGCATGATACATTATTAAAATAGCACAAAAAAAACAGTATTTACACAGACAAAAAAAAAAAAAATCATATCTACACAGAATTGTTTAGTTGTCTCATTAAAATAAAAGTCCGTATCTGAGAGTATTCCCATACTACTTTACAGTGTCATTATGTACATACCAGAGGCTAGGTATCGGAGACTGTTTTCTGTGCTAGACGCAGTGATCTTCTTGGCGCAGGACCCGGGCGTGGTGTCGACACTTGGGACGCTAGATCTTTAGTCCCAGATGTCCTGCCTGGCGTCAGGTTGGGAGGAATGGTCGGGGGTGCAACGTTGGTCGCTAAACGCCGCAGTCAGGACTTCCATGATGCCGTCTGCCGTAACAGCGGTGTCTGCTCTCCGCAGAACTTCCTGTCGGGCACACCCCGTCAGTGCTTGCAGCAGCCACTCCACCGCCGCGCCAGTGTCTAGGTGACAGTTCTTCAGGATTCGGGTGGCCTCCATTTGAAAATCTTCGAAGTCCTGCCCGTCCTCACCCGAAAAAGAAGGTAGCTTGGGAGGCGGCATCACGTAGAGGCGTGGCGTGAGGGCTGGTGGGCCGTTGACGTCTTGGACGCCGCTCACTCGGTCACTCGATGGTCCGCTGCCGTCCACCTGGGAGGGAGGTTGACTGTTGTTAGCTGTGGCCACAGCAACCGACGGTCCAGTGCTAGCTGGGAGTTGCACACTGCTGTCCTGCTCCGCCATCCTTGTTTGGCTTCTGGTTAAAATTCTTGAGGTCGCCGTTGTTAGTCTTGGTCTGGGTCTTTCAATGACTGCTGCTCCGTGTTAGCTGGGATCCTGCTCGCAGCGCCAGATCGATGTAGCGGAGTGGAGGGTAGGTGGTAGAAGTAGGAAGAAGAGCGGAGCGCTCTAGAGGAGGCTGGTAGTAGGAGTACAGAAGAAGAAGACTCTCTTTTCCTTTTCTTTCACACTCGCACACCAATCGAAGATGTGGTTCTATTTCCAGCATTTATTTCTGAGTGAATAATTTTGAGCCACGGAACAGACAGTCATTTACAGTAGTATGTACATTCTGTGTCGGCCCGTGTCTGCCGTCTCACTGCCCCTCCAACTGGGGGGTCAGTCGGTTTTTATCATACAGCGCCAGCCTTAGCGGAGACGCACATGCGCGAGCCACTCGCGGAGCCTTAAGTAAGTGCCTGTGGGCCAAGTTTGTGTTATTTTCAATTTACAAATCCCGCTCGCCTTTGGCCTAATACAAATCAAAACATAACATAATACACATCACCAGAAAGGGCATAAAACAAGCTTCCCAAATATGTACATGAATTATTCATACAAGGTACAGATAAATAATAAACTTCGAAAATACGCGACTCAAAGTACGACCTTAAGCACACAAGTTCACAAAAAGATACAAATGATACATTTAAGACATACCAAAAACCCATACGTATTTCATGCTCTAAAAGCTTAATGTCCAATCTGGCTAACTATATACAAATAAAATGCATGACTTATCTGTAACTCTTACAAATCATGAATCTCTATGTACACACTAACACAAGCTACAAACACAGTGTTATCGCAGGTTACATCACTGGGACTAGCGATCTCGGCCTTAACTACTCTAATATAAACTAAATTCATACAACATTCCATAAGAATAATATCTAAGGCTAGCTACATAATAATTATTTGATGGACAGAAATAAAAGGGGGCTAGTGTACGGCTCTGACAAGGTGTCGCATTTGGCGGTAAGTTTAAACAAAGGCTGTGCGTGTAGCAGACGACGCGTCGGCTAAACACGTTACACGAAAACGGTCAAGATAGCATACTACATGACTAGTAAGGTTTAGGGATAGAAATACCGCACCAGTAGCGAACAGCAGTCGGCTACATTATTATTATTATTATTATTATTATTATTATTATTATTATTATTATTATTATTATTATTATTATTATTATTATTATTATTATATCTGTATAGCCTAGTGCATTGTGTTAGTACCAATATGATTATATCTGTATAGCCTAGTGCATTGTGTTAATACTAATATCTGTATAGCCTAGTGCATTGTGTTAGTACTAATATCTGTATAGCCTAGTGCATTGTGTTAGTACTAATATCTGCATAGCCTAGTGCATTGTTAGTACTAATATCTGTATAGCCTAGTGCATTGTGTTAGTACTAATATCTGTATAGCCTAGTGCATTGTGTTAGTACTAATATCTGTATAGCCTAGTGCATTGTTAGTACTAATATCTGCATAGCCTAGTGCATTGTTAATACTAATATCTGTATAGCCTAGTGCATTGTTAGTACTAATATCTGTATAGCCTATTGGATAAGGATAAGGATAAGATAAGAATATTTATTAACCAAGTAAAAACGTTACAAGGAGTTTGGTGTGGCATGGCGACAATGAAATGCATCCTTTCTTGCACAGTCATACATGCATTCATCGTGTCATACACTTCATTGGCATACAACATATATACAGCACTAAAGGACAGTGTTAGACATACATCACTCATCAGTCATATAAAGTTATGGAGTCAAACACACCCTGCAAGTAAAACAAAATACAACATTAAAACAATGTAACAGCATTAAATAAAATAAGAATTATTAAGAATGTTAGGCTTCACATCCAAATCTACACACACCACAACACAACACAACACACCACACACACACCCACGCACACACACACACAGCATAGCATACTCCTATTTTACAAAGGTACAAATCAAGCAATGGTTATGAGTTTTCAGTTTATACAGATCATCATCATGATCATCATCATCATGATCATCATCATCATCATCATGATCATCATGATCATCATCATCATCATCATCATCATCATCATCATCATCATCATCATCATCATCATCATCATTATCATCTTCTTCTTCTTCTTCTTCTTCTTCTTCTTCTTCTTCTTCTTCTTCTTCTTCTTCTTATTATTATTATTATTATTATTATTATTCATCACCATCATCATCATCATCATCATCATCATCATCATCATCATCATCATCATCATCATCATCATCATCTTCATCATCCCTTATAAGCCCAGTTGTCTGGGGACTGCAATCTACTGAAGGAACAAACCAAGGTTTCTATATTATTAATAGACTCTACTACGCTGACATCCCGCTACTGTGGTGGTGTCATGCTTAGCAAGTCTTCAGTTGTACCGAGTTTTACTTCCCCATACGTCATTGACGACTTCCTCTCTCTGAGTGAGCCATTGTGTGGCACTTACGAGTAAAGCGCCAGCAGACATTATTCTACGCTGTGTTAAGTATGTAGGCGCTCTGCTCCATCATCATCATCATCATCATCATCATCATCATCATCATCATCATCATCATCATCATCAATCATCATCATCAGTATCTTCTTCTTCTTCTTCTTCTTCTTCTTCTTCTTCTTCTTCTTCTTCTTCTTCAATAACAAAGAACATTCGCATTAACATCCTATCCTATCCCGTAACTCGAAGGTCGTAGGGGCACCACAGATGATTGTTTAACAAGCGTACTCCATCTTTCTCTGTCATCAGCAACCCTCATGGCTTCGTTTAGTGTCAAGCCAGTCCATTCTCGAATGCAGTCTTCCCACCTCTTTTTATGTCTCCATTTTCTTTTGCCTCCTTGCACCGTGCCTTGCAGGATGGTTTTTGCAAGGCCTGATGCTCTAATGATGTGGCCATACCATCGAAGTTTCCGTTTCTTCACCACTGTGATCATTTCGTCGTGTTGTCCAATGGACTGTGTGATGGTCTGTCGAATTTCGTTGTTGGTGATGTGTTCGGTATTGGAAAGAAGAACTCATTGCTCAAGGAAGTGAAGGTTGCTTTCATTTCTTCCATTCTTTTAATACTGGTCATCATCATCATCATCATCATCATCATCATCATCATCATCATCATCATCATCATCATCATCATCATCATCATCATTATTATTATCATTATCATCATTATCATCATCATCATCACCATCATCATCATCAACAACATCATCATCATCATCATCATCATCAGCAGCAGCAGCAGCAGCAACAGCAGCATCAGCAGCAGCATCAGCAGCATCATCAGCAACAACAAAATGCAAACTGCCATCCAACAGTTTGTGGTTGCATAGTAATGTTTTGTGTTTTGTTGAGTTATTTGTGTTTTCTTTAAAACAACAACAACAACAACAACAACAACAACAACAAAAACAAACATTTGTGTGTGATTGTCTTGTGAGGTCTACGTCATTTCTATCCAAAGCCTGCTTAGGTGTATGTTCCCCCAGGTCCTGAGTCCCCATTTCTATGTTCACGTTTCTATATGATCTGTGTTTCAGACAGTTTCTCACTGTGAACTTTTTGTTATTCCACATGTACAACTTTTGTTATGTCGATTGGAATACGTTGAATTAGATTCTGTAACGGCCAGCGCCTTAACCTGCTCTTGGGCTGGAAATGCGCTATATAAGATGAAGTATATACAAAGGTTTGAATGTCTGGCCATATACCAGGACACAGATGAACAAAACGTGTATTGTTTATTATGTCTGCCATCTACCAGGACACAGATGAACAAAACGTGTATTATTTATTATGTCTGGCCATCTACCAGGACACAGACGAACAAAACGTGTATTATTTATTATGTCTGCCATCTACCAGGACACAGATGAACAAAACGTGTATTATTTATTATGTCTGGCCATCTACCAGGACACAGATGAACAAAACGTGTATTGTTTATTATGTCTGGCCATCTACCAGGACACAGATGAACAAAACGTGTATTATTTATTATGTCTGGTCATCTACCAGGACACAGATGAACAAAACGTGTATTATTTATTATGTCTGGCCATCTACCAGGACACAGACGAACAAAACGTGTATTGTTTATTATGTCTGGCCATCTACCAGGACACAGATGAACAAAACGTGTATTATTTATTATGTCTGGCCATCTACCAGGACACAGATGAACAAAACGTGTATTATTTATTATGTCTGGTCATCTACCAGGACACAGATGAACAAAACGTGTATTATTTATTATGTCTGGCCATCTACCAGGACACAGATGAACAAAACGTGTATTATTTATTATGTCTGGCCATCTACCAGGACACAGATGAACAAAACGTGTATTGTTTATTATGTCTGGCCATCTACCAGGACACAGATGAACAAAACGTGTATTGTTTATTATGTCTGGTCATCTACCAGGACACAGATGAACAAAACGTGTATTGTTTATTATGTCTGGTCATCTACCAGGACACAGACGAACAAAACGTGTATTGTTTATTATGTCTGGTCATCTACCAGGACACAGATGAACAAAACGTGTATTGTTTATTATGTCTGGTCATCTACCAGGACACAGATGAACAAAACGTGTATTGTTTATTATGTCTGGTCATCTACCAGAACACAGATGAACAAAACGTGTATTATTTATTATGTCTTGTCATCTACCAGGACACAGATGAACAAAACGTGTATTGTTTATTATGTCTGCCATCTACCAGGACACAGATGGACAAAACGTGTATTGTTTATTATGTCTGCCATCTACCAGGACACAGATGAACAAAACGTGTATTGTTTATTATGTCTGCCATCTACCAGGACACAGATGAACAAAACGTGTATTGTTTATTATGTCTGGTCATCTACTAGGACACAAATGAACAAAACGTGTATTGTTTATTGTCGCGAGTAGATATTATATTAACTAAGTACTGTGACCTGAGTATAAAAAGTGAATATTTTCTATACTGGGTAGTGCGACCTGTTTTGCGTATTCGTTCTTTATGCACGGGATTCACGAGATTTTATATAGGCAGTACTCGGGGCTTATGAATTTTAGTAAGAATAAAGAACAAGATCTGAAAGTTGGTGAGTTTTCTATAATCATTATTATTTTGAACGCCAAGCTGAGAAGATTGGATCCTTTTTCTAAGGTTTTTCTTTCTCTTTTGAATTCTAGCTGTGATAATGGAGTGTGACTAAAGCTGTATTAATAGTTTAGCACTATTACAGTGACCATAGATTCGTGTGTCAAAGTTGACTTAGTCTATAATAGAGTATCGTTGTCTAGGCAAGTTGCTCTGGGTCGAGTGTCCACCTTTTCACCTGCACGGACTGGTAAGTGGCTTGTCGCTTTTTCCACTGTTTGTGAGGAGCTAGGTGCGAATGTATGTGTTGTGTGCTTGACTCCAATTTCAGTTGTCCATTTTATGTTCATTGTTTACGTAGTTCTATGATGGGAAAATAAAAGGGGATAGCATTATTGTCCGACCTCATGTTGCGTGAATGCGTACTGAATGTTGTTTTTTATAATATGTAAATAAAAATGCTTTTGACATTTAGTATATTTGGTAAATGCGCATATTGCATCGTTCATTTTGTTGAAACTGAGATGGTCGTAATTTATCAATGAGGTTGTATAACCGGACATATCGGAAAAGAAGTGAATGGGGGTTTATTGACTATCGTCGTTGACATTATAACTGGGAACGAGAAATTGAAGATGTGTCATTGATTTCAGGATGAGTCTTCTCTTCTTTAATCTTCTAACCTGTGTTTTACGTTTGCTACTACATCATCATCCACCACCACATCGTTTTGCTTGTTTGACCCTCTCGTCGCACTTCTTCTGCTGTTCATCTCACTGGGCTGGTTCTACGCACTTGTCCACTCTCGACCTCTGTCGCCTAAGCTTCATTTTGCCAGAGGGTCGAGGGGTGGAAGCGTCAGGACATCTTGGGACCAGCACCAAGTCGGCTGTCCACCCCGCTTTTGGTTTCTCCATCAGCCTTCGTCATTCTCTTCTTCCAAGCAACCCTCGATCTCTGTAGCCTCGTCGTTTGGCCGGAGGATCGAGGGGAGAAAACACCGCTACTTGTAACCAGCACTGGATCGCCCAAAAGTGTTCTTCAACACTTGACCGATGAGTATCCTTATGTTGTGTCAAAGTTGCAAGTGAGCTCACTTCTTTAGATAACCAGCATACACACAGACTGTGCACACGTTTTATTCTTCATAACTTATCAGAGGAAAGGGGACTTGAAATCAAGAACTGATTCATAGCAAGGATTATCATAATCATTTAGTTATTCATCTTTGTTATTGATTGACTATAACATTCCATTTTGTTTGATTTCTTTATCCATCCTTCTTGCATCATCATTTTGCTTTGTATGTAATACTGTATGCTGCGAATCTGTTTATTTTGCGTGAGTTTGCGTGCGGGTTTGATTGAATAAATTATTGTTTTGATTGCATCTTGGGACTTTGTGTTGTTTGTTTACATAGAGGGTTTAGTTAGTGAGCAGGGATGGTGAGGGAGGGAAATGCCAGGCCTTAAGCCGTGACATATTTGGTGACCCCGACGTGATAGCAGATTAGCATAGTGTTGATAGTTTAGGAAGGTGCAATCCGTTATAATTTTGTGTTTGTGAGATTGGGGTGTGCTTGAAACTGTTTTCAGTGGGAGGTTGGCGGGCGCCTGGAGCCGTGGTGCAGTGGGCATCACCTAGCTTCAACGAGGAGCAGCGGTGGGGAGAGTGGGGAGCTTTCTTGCCGGTTCGTGCTCGTGGCCAAGGGACGGACACTCGCTCGTGGCAGCTTGTCATCTTACTTCTGAAGGTAGTTTTTATTAGTTAGGAATTTTGTTTGGTAGGGAACTTAGGCGTTAGCAAGGGGGTAGGCATATGGAGTTAAGGTCTGGGTTAGTATATCAACCAACCATGGCTTCTAAAGCATCGGATGTAGAAGAGCTGAGATTGATACCACCTGCCATGCCAGTAGCAAGTTCAGTTGACACTACTACCACGACAAGCGTCGACAACACGTATGTTAAGTTGTACCAAGAGGAGAACGCACGTACTCAGGATGAGCCGTCTACACCGTCTGAATCTGCAAGATCGAAGACGAAGGGACATACATTTTCACCGTCATGGGGTGTAGGAACTACAGCTGGTTCAGATAGTAAAGGTGCCAGGCTGAAGGACTACATAACCATGCTGGTCAGTTCAGGCATGACCATGGGACAAGAAGTCGTCAGATTGGCGAGCGAATTAGCGAGAGCTGACGAAGAGAAGCAACGTCAGGACGAGCTCCGTCGGGAAGAGTTAAAAATGCGCCGAGACGAGATTCAACAGCAAGGAGAGCTTAGGCGTGAAGAGATACGGAGGCAAGAGAAAAAGGAAGCACGGATCGAAGAACTCCGTCGAGAGGAGATGCAGAGAATGGAAGATCTTCGTAAACAGGAGCTACAACAACAGGAAAAACTTCGAAAACAGGAAATGCAACAGCAAGAGGATCTCCGGAAACAGGAAATAGAGCTCACGAGGGAAGTATTGACTCAGTCTCAAACGAGTAAAAATTCCGATGGAGGATATAGAGTAAAGCTACCTTCTTTCGACGAGAAAGATGACATTGATCAATACTTACTTCATTTTGAGAGTGTGGCAACTATGCACAAGTGGGCCAAAGATACATGGGCAAGCAGATTGGTCCCATTGCTTCAGGGAGCTGCAAGGGAGACATTTTTGCAGTTGACACCGGACGATGCCAAAGATTTCGAAGCACTGAAGACCGCATTGTTGTTTCGATTCAGGAGAGATGCTGATTTTTTCCGTAGGCAGTTCAGGTCCATGAAGAAGGAAACATCTGAGAACTTTCCATCGTTTGTGAAACGGATGAAGCAAACGTTAGCGAGATGGTTCTGTTTAGCAAAAGTAGATTCCACAGATCCTGACCGAGTGCTGGATGTTTTTGTGCTTGAACAGTTCATGTCCACACTGAATCCGGATTTGGCGATTGTTGTCAGAGAACACAAAGTCACTACTTCGGAGGAAGCCGCGACAGTGGCAGATGTCCGAGTTCAAGCACGTCGAGCTGTCCGCGACGACAGAGGAAGTTTGGCACAAGATAGTAAGAAGCAGAAGCAACCAAGTTCTCAAAGTTCAGCTGGTGAAGCGAGCAAGACCAAGTCTCAGACAGATAGCAAAGGGGGTGGCACAAGTAAGGAAGTCACGTGTTTCGAATGTGGAGAAAAAGGACACTTCAGAAGGAATTGTCCAAAGAGCAAGAAGGTCAGAGCTATGCGTACAGGAGCTGCAGATGCAACTAGGAAGGAAGTGCCCGTACTCTGCGACCGATGCGATCGTTTGGAGCTTGTTCCGGAAGCAAAAGTCACACTGAATGGTCAGTCAGTTATTGCCTTGAGAGATACTGGAGCTGAACTATGCGTTGTTTCGTCCAAGTTTGTCTCTGAAGAAGATCTACTCGCAGGAATCAAACATCGAGTGTCATTGGCTGATCCATCCGTCACTAGGGAATACCCTTTTGCCTCAGTACTGATAGAATCTCCATGGGTTAGAGGAAGGGTTCAGGTACTAGTAGCGGATCAGTTATGTCATGATGTTGTGATTGGCAACACAGTCGTGTTCGCAGATGGAGAGAGTGTGAAGATTCCAGTTTATGCTGATCGCAAACTGTTATCTGCGGTGCAAACAAGAGCACAGATTGCACGAGAGAAAGAAACTGTTCCTTTGCCAGTCAAAAGAGTTTCAGGATTAGACATCACACCGGATGAACTAGGTAGACTACAGAGAGAAGATCCTGCGTTGGCTAGGGCACAGAAGTCAGCAGATTCTCAGGAGATAGTCAAAGGTCGTGGGAGGAAGAAGAGTGAAGCATCTTTCATCAGGAAGAAAGGTATTCTGATGCGCAAAGTCAAAGAAGGGAATAGGACGTTCGAGCAAGTTTGTGTTCCTCAGTCACTCAAGAAAGATGTCATGAAACTTGCGCATGATACCCCGATGAGTGGACATTTGGGAGCAAGGAAGCTTTCCGACATAAGCAACATTTCGACAAGAAAGCGAAACTCAGGACTTTTGCTGTGGGAAGTAAGGTTCTGATTCTGTCTCTTTGCAAGGAGAACAAGTTGAAGATGGCATGGAGAGGACCTTATCGTGTAGTGGGGAAAGTAGGCAGTTGTGATTACAAGATTCAGGTTGGAGACAAAGTCAAAACGTACCATGTGAATCTTCTGCAACAGTACAAAGAACGAGAGAGTGGTATCGCTGCTGTGGCAGTTCTGGATGAACCAGAGGATGAGGAGGAAGCGCAAATCATTTCGGAGCCACTTCCAGTTTTTCCTATGGAAGCAGAGGAAACGGTGAAGGACATCCAACTTGATCCAGAGAATCCAGCGATCCATGAGGGGATTCGAGAGCTAGTCACCCAGTTTCCTGATATTTTGACCGACTTACCTCTCAAGACCAACTTGGCAGAGTGCGAGATCAGGATGGAAGACGATACCCCAGTTCGGACTCGTCAGTTCCCTATTCCATTTGCTCACAAGGAGATCATTCGGAAAGAAGTCGAGACTATGTTGAAACTTGGAGTGATTGAACCAGCACAATCCCCTTACAGTTCACCAGTAGTTCTTGTCAGGAAGAGAGATGACAAGATCAGGTTCTGCGTCGATTTCCGCTGTATGAACAAGAAAGTCATTTTTGATGCTGAACCGTTGCCCGACGTGGAGTATCTGTTCTCCAAGTTAGGAAAAGCAAGGTACTTGTCCAAGATCGACTTATCCCGAGGGTACTGGCAGATTCCAGTGCGTCAGGAGGACCGTCCAAAAACAGCCTTTACGACAGATCTGGGTCAGTTCCAGTTTGTGGTGATGCCATTCGGACTCAAGACCGCAGGAGCTTGTTTTTCCCGGATGATGCGAGCATTGCTGTTACCACTCAAGCTTGAAGACGTTGACAATTTCATGGATGACATCCTGATAGCTACAGAAACTAAGGAACGTCACCTGGATGTACTACAGAAAGTATTGCAAAGGTTGCGAGAAGCTCATTTGTCTGCTAGGCCGACCAAGTGTTATCTCGGATTCGCTCAAGTGGAGTACCTGGGTCATATGGTAGGGAAGAACAAGATGGTCCCACTGGAACGTGTGATGGAGAAGATTCGACAAGTGGAACCTCCTACAACCAAGAAACAAGTGAAGTCATTCTTAGGATTGGTAGGGTTTTACCGACGATTCATTCCTCACTTCGCTGAAATCGCACTTCCACTGACAGATCTGACAAAGGGAGGCAAAGCAGGTGTAGTGCAGTGGACAGACCGTTGTCAGCAAGCTTTTGAACAACTGAAAGAGCGTCTGAGCAGTCAACCGGTCTGTTGTTTACCAGATTGGTCAAAAGAGTTCGTGCTTCGAACTGATGCATCTGATGTTGGATTGGGCGCGGTGTTACTGCAGGATCAAGGTTTCGGACTACAGCCGTTGGCTTGTGCCAGCAAGAAACTGAATGCTGCTGAAAGGAACTATTCTCCCATCGAGAAAGAATGTTTTGCAGTGGTTTTTGGGATACAGAAGTATAGTCAGTTCCTGATGGGCCGTCACTTCAAAGTGCAAACTGACCACAGCCCACTTCAATGGTTACACCGAGTCAAACCTCAGAGTCCGAGACTCATGCGGTGGTCATTGCAGTTGCAACCCTACAGTTTCACAATTGAAGCAATTGCTGGACGCGACAATGTCGATGCAGATTTTCTCTCTAGGAATGTGTAAAGATGTACAAAGATAAGGTGATAAGTTCGCGACTTAGTTGTGAATTAAACTGTTGTTTAATCTTCAGGGGGGGGATATGTCGCGAGTAGATATTATATTAACTAAGTACTGTGACCTGAGTATAAAAAGTGAATATTTTCTATACTGGGTAGTGCGACCTGTTTTGCGTATTCGTTCTTTATGCACGGGATTCACGAGATTTTATATAGGCAGTACTCGGGGCTTATGAATTTTAGTAAGAATAAAGAACAAGATCTGAAAGTTGGTGAGTTTTCTATAATCATTATTATTTTGAACGCCAAGCTGAGAAGATTGGATCCTTTTTCTAAGGTTTTTCTTTCTCTTTTGAATTCTAGCTGTGATAATGGAGTGTGACTAAAGCTGTATTAATAGTTTAGCACTATTACAGTGACCATAGATTCTTGTGTCAAAGTTGACTTAGTCTATAATAGAGTATCGTTGTCTAGGCAAGTTGCTCTGGGTCGAGTGTCCACCTTTTCACCTGCACGGACTGGTAAGTGGCTTGTCGCATTTTCCACTGTTTGTGAGGAGCTAGGTGCGAATGTATGTGTTGTGTGCTTGACTCCAATTTCAGTTGTCCATTTTATGTTCATTGTTTACGTAGTTCTATGATGGGAAAATAAAAGGGGATAGCATTATTGTCCGACCTCATGTTGCGTGAATGCGTACTGAATGTTGTTTTTTATAATATGTAAATAAAAATGCTTTTGACATTTAGTATATTTGGTAAATGCGCATATTGCATCGTTCATTTTGTTGAAACTGAGATGGTCGTAATTTATCAATGAGGTTGTATAACCGGACATATCGGAAAAGAAGTGAATGGGGGTTTATTGACTATCGTCGTTGACATTATAACTGGGAACGAGAAATTGAAGATGTGTCATTGATTTCAGGATGAGTCTTCTCTTCTTTAATCTTCTAACCTGTGTTTTACGTTTGCTACTACATCATCATCCACCACCACATCGTTTTGCTTGTTTGACCCTCTCGTCGCACTTCTTCTGCTGTTCATCTCACTGGGCTGGTTCTACGCACTTGTCCACTCTCGACCTCTGTCGCCTAAGCTTCATTTTGCCAGAGGGTCGAGGGGTGGAAGCGTCAGGACATCTTGGGACCAGCACCAAGTCGGCTGTCCACCCCGCTTTTGGTTTCTCCATCAGCCTTCGTCATTCTCTTCTTCCAAGCAACCCTCGATCTCTGTAGCCTCGTCGTTTGGCCGGAGGATCGAGGGGAGAAAACACCGCTACTTGTAACCAGCACTGGATCGCCCAAAAGTGTTCTTCAACACTTGACCGATGAGTATCCTTATGTTGTGTCAAAGTTGCAAGTGAGCTCACTTCTTTAGATAACCAGCATACACACAGACTGTGCACACGTTTTATTCTTCATAACTTATCAGAGGAAAGGGGACTTGAAATCAAGAACTGATTCATAGCAAGGATTATCATAATCATTTAGTTATTCATCTTTGTTATTGATTGACTATAACATTCCATTTTGTTTGATTTCTTTATCCATCCTTCTTGCATCATCATTTTGCTTTGTATGTAATACTGTATGCTGCGAATCTGTTTATTTTGCGTGAGTTTGCGTGCGGGTTTGATTGAATAAATTATTGTTTTGATTGCATCTTGGGACTTTGTGTTGTTTGTTTACATAGAGGGTTTAGTTAGTGAGCAGGGATGGTGAGGGAGGCAAATGCCAGGCCTTAAGCCGTGACATTTATTATGTCTGGTCATCTACTAGGACACAGATGAACAAAACGTGTATTGTTTATTATGTCTGGCCATCTACCAGGACACAGATGAACAAAACGTGTATTGTTTATTATGTCTGCCATCTACCAGGACACAGATGAACAAAACGTGTATTGTTTATTATGTCTGCCATCTACCAGGACACAGATGAACAAAACGTGTATTGTTTATTATGTCTGGCCATCTACCAGGACACAGATGAACAAAACGTGTATTGTTTATTATGTCTGCCATCTACCAGGACACAGATGAACAAAACGTGTATTGTTTATTATGTCTGCCATCTACCAGGACACAGATGAACAAAACGTGTATTGTTTATTATGTCTGGCCATCTACCAGGACACAGATGAACAAAACGTGTATTGTTTATTATGTCTGCCATCTACCAGGACACAGATGAACAAAACGTGTATTATTTATTATGTCTGGTCATCTACCAGGACACGAATGAACAAAACAAGTACTGTTTAGAATGCTCCTTTCCGTTCCAACTTAAGCCTGAGAGCTAGCTACCATTGTTTCGACGAGACTTTTAGAAATATTGTATCGCAAGTAATACTGTACTTTTGTGACAGATACATTTAGACGCTGGTGGCAGCTTGCTCTAATTAGGTCCTATTGATTGGGTCCAACCTTGGTCTAACCAATCAAAAGTGGCCACGAAGGAAAGGTCCTGGAGCCATAAATAGCGACACGGTATTTACCACAAACGGTTGAGCGGGACCCGGTAGCTCAGTTGGTAGAGGGGCTTACTAGTAACCGAAAGATACCTGGTTCGAATCCCGGATTGGCCAACGTGTGAACCTATTATTTTCCCCTTACCATCAACTGGTTTGCTGGTGTCAGAATAGTGGGACCAGCAGTCGCCTATACGCTTTGTTGTCGTGTGACTATAATCTACAGTTACCACCAATGATGGCCACCGCCGTAGCTCAAGGGGTAGAGCGTTCGCCTGGCACACTGATGACCCAGGTTTGAATCCCGTGGTGGGCGTAATAAAATTTGGCAAGTTCTGATTTTCTGTCCATTTTAGCAGTATGATTGCTCTGGTAGTTCAGTGTTGATTTAGATCTCTACTCCTTGTTCCCTGGTATGGTTATCCCCGTCTGTCCTATGGCCAATGGTGGTTCAGTGTTGATTTAGATCTCTACCCCTTGTTCACTGGTATGGTGATCCCCGTCTGTCCTATGGCCAATGGTGTATCAGTGTTGATATAGATATCTACCCCTTGTTCCCTGGGATGGTGATCCCCGTCTGTCCTATGGCCAATGGTGGTTCAGTGTTGATTTAGATCTCTACCCCTTGTTCCCTGGTATGGTGATCCCCGTCTGCCCTATGGCCAATGGTGGGTGTAGACGTTAAACATAGATGTTCATCCACAAACGCCTTTGGGCTTTGTTTTGTCGTCCACCACAAAAGTTAAATATGGTGTTACTCCCCTAACCTTTCACACGTTTGGACCCTCCCTTTTTTCTAGGCCAGCTTAATGAGGGCGGAGCTATCTGTTTTTCCTTGCTTGGTTCTAAGCACCGCCAGGTACCCACACACAGCTGGGGGACTGGGGTGGGTTGTGCGCTTGTTTCAATCGCGTGGTGTCGTTGTGAGGCTGCCTTCCAAGTATGGTCACCCATCCAAGTACTACCCCCACCTGACGTTGTTTAACATGAAGCATCCAAGTACTACCCCCGCCTGACGTTGTTTAAAATGAAACATCCAAGTACTACCCCCACCTGACGTTGTTTAACATGAAACATCCAAGGACTACCCCCGCCTGACGTTGTTTAACATGAAACATCCAAGTACTACCCCCACCTGACGTTGTTTAACATGAAACATCCAAGTACTACCCCCGCCTGACGTTGTTTAAAATGAAACATCCAAGTACTACCCCCACCTGACGTTGTTTAAAATGAAACATCCAAGTACTACCCCCGCCTGACGTTGTTTAACATGAAACATCCAAGTACTACCCCCACCTGACGTTGTTTAACATGAAACATCCAAGTACTACCCCCGCCTGACGTTGTTTAAAATGAAACATCCAAGTACTACCCCCACCTGACGTTGTTTAACATGAAACATCCAAGGACTACCCCCGCATGACGTTATTTAACATGAAACATCCAAGTATTAACCCCACCTGACGTTGTTTAACATAAAACATCCAAGTACTACTCCCGCCTGACGTTGTTTAACATGAAACATCCAAGTACTAACCCCACCTGACGTTGTTTAACATGAAACATCCAAGTACTACCCACGCCTGACGTTGCTTAACATGAAACATCCAAGTACTACCCCCGCCTGACGTTGTTTAATACAACACATCCAAGTACTACCCCCTGCCTGACGTTATTTAACATGAAACATCCAAGAACTACCCCCCCCCCCCCCGCCTGACGTTGTTTAACATGAAACATCCAAGTACTACCCCCGCCTGACGTTGTTTAACATGAAACATCCAAGTACTACCCACGCCTGACGTTGTTTAACATGAAACATCCAAGTACTACCCACGCCTGACGTTGCTTAACATGAAACATCCAAGTACTACCCCCGCCTGACGTTGTTTAACATAAAACATCCAAGTACTACCCCCGCCTGACGTTATTTAACATGAAACATCCAAGTACTACCCCCCCGCCTGACGTTGTTTAACATGAAACATCCAAGTACTACCCCCGCCTGACGTTGCTTAACATGAAACATCCAAGTACTACCCCCGCCTGACGTTGTTTAACATAAAACGTTGTTTAACATGAAACATCCAAGTACTACCCCCTCCGAACGTTGCCTAACATGAAACATCCAAGTACTACCCCCGCATGATGTTGCTTAACATGAAACATTGCTAGCATGGTTACCCATCCAGAAATCTCCAAGTACTACCCCCGCCTGGCGTATGTGATGCATCGTCTATTATCACTACGAAGATTGTACACACACACGCATACACCTTCACAATTGCTAAAACCTCACACACGCAACAAGGTTAATCATCAAACAATTTAACAGGAAACAGCTAAATAAAACTGAGAAAATGTTTTTTTTCAAATGGCGATCTTAACAAAACTCTAATACTCTAACTCTTATACGTGGATGATATAATACATCCTCCATTGTTTGGACATTACTTTTCTATCATGTAGCTATGATCGCTAATGACATTGTCCGACAGACCATCACACAAATTATTGGACAACATGATGACATGCTCACAGTGTGAAGAAACGAAAACTCCGATGGTGTGGCCACGTCACCAGAGCATCAGGCCTTGCAAAGACCATCCTGCAAGGCACGGTGCAAAGAGGCAGAAGAGGATGGAGACAGAAAAAGAGGTGGGAGGACAACATTCGAAAATGGACTGGCTTGACACTGAGCGAAACCATGATGGTTGTTGGGGACAGAGAAATGTGGAGTACCCTGGTTAAACGATTATCTGTGGTGCCCCTACGGCTTTCAAGTTACGGAATAGGATAGGATAGCAATTACATCTTACAAGGACAATCGAAGAGTATATGATTTCTCTCTCTCTCTTTCTCGTGGCGGAGTGGATTAGTCACCGGCTTCCTATGTCGAAGGTCGCGGTTTCGATTCCCGGAAGGGGCGAACGTATGTGACTTAGGTACCAGACTATTGAGGTCAGCGAGGGTTTTCTCCGGGCACTCCGGTTTCCTTCCTCCCTTCAATAATGGTACTGGACGCAGTCAATATAAAATTTTTAAAAATAAAAAATCGATTTTCTTTCCGTCTTTTAATAGCGATCTCCCTGCCTTTACACAACCTGTTTGAGTGATGGATGTGTACTTGTGTGTGTATGTGAGGGTGGATTAGACATGTGAGCGTGTATGTTGGTACACATCGCCACGCTTTGAGCCTAATTGATTTGGGGAAAAGCGCGTTAATAGCATCCATTATTATTATTATTTTTATTATTATTATTATTATTATTATTATTATTATTATTATTATTATTATTATTATTATCTCTCTCTGTGTCTCGCTCTCTCTTTGCTCTCTCTCTCTCTCTCTCTCTCTCTCTCTTTCTCTCTCTCTCTCTCTCTCTCTCTCCTCTCTCTCTCTCTCTCTCTCTCTCTCTCTGCACTGCTCAGATGTCTACAAATGACACCAGTAGATGAACAACTTGTTTTCAATGATTACCTACCCTGCAATGGAGATCCCATACAAGAGTGATGGTCCTGATTCGGCTCTTTGCAGTCCGCTGGACCCTATAAGCAATGACTAACTATCTAAATGCAAGAGAAAAATATTGAGACCACAAACATTGAAGATTGTTAGGACAAATATACCACCTCAGTCAAAACAATAACAACAGCTATACTACTACTACTACTACTACTACTACTACTACTACTACTACTACTACTACTACTACTACTACTAATAATAATAATAATAATAATAATAATAATAATAATAATAATAATAATAATAATAATAATGAAGGAGAAGAAGAAGAAGAAGAAGAAGAAGAAGAAGAAGAAGAAGAAGAAGAAGAAGAAGAAGAAGAAACGGTGCAAATCTAAACTAAAAGTTTGCTGTAGATGCTTGCACACATTTACACAGCCACATACTGACAAGGATAAACAGTGTTGTTATGACAAAGAAAAACATCAAACACTACAATACTCACAGCCATGTAGTGGCAAGGGTAAACAGTGTTGATATGACAAAGAAAAACATCAAACACTACAATACACACAGCCATGTAGTGGCAAGGATAAACAGTGTTGATATGACATAGAAAAACATCAAACACTACAATACACACAGCCATGTAGTGGCAATGATAAACAGTGTTGGTATGACATAGAAAAACATCAAACACTACAATACACACAGCCATGTAGTGACAAGGATAAACAGTGTTGATATGACATAGAAAAACATCAAACACTACAATACACACAGCCATGTAGTGACAATGATAAACAATGTTCATATCACATAGAAAAACATCAAACACTACAATACACACAGCCATGTAGTGACAATGATAAACAGTGTTGATATGACATAGAAAAACATCAAACACTACTATACACACAGCCATGTAGTGGCAAGGATAAACAGTGTTGATATGACATAGAAAAACATCAAACACTACAATACACAGCCATGTAGTGGCAATGATAAACAGTGTTGATATGACATAGAAAAACATCAAACACTACAATACACACAGCCATATAGTGGCAAGGATAAACAGTGTTGATATGACATAGAAAAACACCAAACACTACAATACACACAGCCATATAGTGGCAAGGATAATTAGTGTTGATATGATATAGGAAAACATCAAACACCACAATACACACAGCCATGTAGTGACAATGATAAACAATGTTGATATCACATAGAAAAACATCAAACACTACAATACACACAGCCATGTAGTGACAAGGATAAACAGTGTTGATATGACATAGAAAAACATCAAACACTACAATACACACAGCCATGTAGTGACAATGATAAACAGTGTTGATATGACATAGAAAAACATCAAACACTACAATACACACAGCCATGTAATGGCAAGGATAAATAGTGTTGATATGACATAGAAAAACATCAAACACTACAATACACACAGCCATGTAGTGACAATGATAAACAGTGTTGATGTGACATAGAAAAACATCAAACACTACAATACACACAGCCATGTAATGGCAAGGATAAACAGTGTTGATATGAAAGAAAGAAAGAAAGAAAGAAAGAAAGAGATTTCTCTTATATAGCGCACTTACAAGCTCGGAGAGCTTCTCAAGGCGCTGGCCCGTAATATCCAGCAATCACAAAATAGTTAGCTGAAGTCAGGATTCGAACCCACGTCGCCCAAGACGCACTCACACAAGTCGTGCGCTCTGACCACTGAGCTATCCCTGCCGCCATTCATGACATAGAAAAACATCAAACACTACAATACACACAGCCATGTAGTGACAAGGAAAAACAGTGTTGATATGACATAGAAAAACATCAAACACTACAATACACACAGCCATGTAGTGACAATGATAAACAGTGTTGATATGACACAGGTAAACATCAAACACTACAATACACACAGCCATGTAGTGACAAGGATAAACAGTGTTGATATGACATAGAAAAACATCAAACACTACAATACACACAGCCATGTAGTGGCAAGGATAAACAGTGTTGATATGACATAGAAAAACATCAAACACTACAATACACACAGCCATGTAGTGACAAGGATAAACAGTGTTGATATGACATAGAAAAACATCAAACACTACAATACACACAGCCATGTAGTGACAAGGATAAACAGTGTTGATATGACATAGAAAAACATCAAACACTACAATACACACAGCCATGTAATGGCAAGGATGAACAGTGTTGATATGACATAGAAAAACATCAAACACTACAATACACACAGCCATGTAGTGGCAAGGATAAACAGTGTTGATATGACATAGAAAAACATCAAACACTACAATACACACAGCCATGTAGTGACAAGGATAAACAGTGTTGATATGACATAGAAAAAACATCAAACACTACAATACACACAGCCATGTAGTGACAAGGATAAACAGTGTTGATATGACATAGAAAAACATCAAACACTACAAAGTGAGCAGTAAACAACATACTCCAAGAATTTAAAACAAGCCATAATAAAATATACATTACCAAGGTACGAAGATAAGAAAGTCGAGCACAAACATGCAAACACACACACACATGGTAAACACAACAACAACAACAACAACAACAACAACAACAACAACAACAACAACAACAACAACAAAGTATTGATAACTATGTTGACGTCAGAAACATCAAAGGTGGATCCATGCTTCTTGCTACATATCCCCCACCTCCACTGCAAGTTAACATTTCTTAGTTATTGATTCATAATTCATTGAGTTCCTATCTGTTGGAGACATGCAGAGAAACTTCTCCAACACGCATTCCAAACAAACAAACAAACATGACTAACCTTGCTATCGACGCATACAGGTGCCTTTTCCACAGCTGGGGAACCAGTCTTACAGCAATGTCACCACAAAGCTGGCAGTTTGTATCATTGACATTTCTCCCTTTCAACAAAGACAGTGTCAACAATGGAAAACACTTCCTTCTGTAAGTGGCACTAACTAATCACGATACAAGCACACACACTAAACTCCACAAGGATGATAAAGCCATGTTGCTGCTTGAAGTTAAACTAGACCTAACAAATAATGTGCAGCAGTACTTATAGTGTTCAATTAACATCCGTCATTGAGTTTGCAGTGGATGCCATTGGGGAGAGAGAGAGAGAGAGAGAGAGAGAGAGAGAGAGAGGGAGAGAGAGAGAGAGAAAGAGAGAGAGAGAAAGACAGAGACAGAGACAGAGACAGAGAGACAGAGAGAGAGAAATCAAGTGTGTGATGTTTGTATTAAGGTTTTCTCTGTGGCTGACGATTTGAAGCAACACATGTTGACACATACTGAAATGACAATTTATGTGATATGTGTAATAACTAATGCTTTTATTCACGCTGACAATTTGATGAATCACATGTTGTACATACAGAAATGACAATTAGCGGCTGTGCAATAATGCTTTCATTTAAATAGAGAACTAAATACAACATGAATCATCCGATAAAACCAAGCTTTCGAGTTAATTAGTTTATTTAGAAGTTTTTCTCATGGACAAATTAGTCGAAATTCCCTTAACTCTTGAGAGCCTCTTTCAACCAAGTTGATTCTTCTCTTTGCAGTCCGCTGGACCCTATAAAACTAACTCTTGACAGCAATTTTATTGGACTGAATAATATTGTGAACATTTTTCAAATTAAAGTATGAACATAGTACTCCAAACATGTGTTGGAAGGAAATGGCGTGCAATGTATGTAATATGTTGAATGCTGTCGGTGAATATTATTTGTGACATTTACCCATTGAATGTAAAGGAGACAACATTAGAGTTTGAAGTATCACCAGTTGTCACATACCATAAGGACAAATTATGCATGTGATAACTGTTTACTCAAGTTGAGTACTTAAAGAAGCATAGATTGAGACATGTGGGGGAGAAAATATAATATATGTGATAGGTGTGACCCCTTGAATTCCACCGTTGTATGGCTTAGGATGTTTGTAACCACCTTTGTGATGTCAGTTAGGCCTATATGATGTGTAACATTTTACCATTGATTGTAAAGGAGACAACAAGAGAGTCATCCTGCTGTTAGCTTGCTTGTTTCAGGATTGATGGTACATGACAATGGTTGTGATGAGTTACTGTTTGTAGGTATGAATGTGAAGACTGCAGATACAATCTGTAATTTTGTGTTAATGCTCATCAGATCTTTTTAACTATGACTACTTCATGCTTGATACAGCTACAGGAGCTGATATAAGAGATCTCTAATGTTCCAGAATTGCATTCCAAAACAATAACATTGACTGGATTGATTAAATGTAATGGAACATATGTAAGTAATAATGTTGTTTAATAAATGATATTTGTATTAATCTTTATGTATTATTACTTTATTTGACCTAATTCATTAATTTCTGTTTACTGACAACCTGGGTAACAGTTTTATTATAATTTGTTTTGTAATTGACTTTACTTAGAATGCTATTATCTGCAATATTGACAAGCTGGGTAACAGTTTTATAATTTGTGTTGTAATTGACTTTACTTAGAATGTTAGGTGCTAGCCTTGGCATAGGTTATAATTTGTTTTGATGTCTCCTTTTCTCTCTCATCCCTTGTCAAGGCTGATCTCCCGGAACAAAAAGTAATTTTAGAGGTCACTAAACTTAGAAAATTAAGTTTGTATTAGTTTGAAATGACACACTATATTAGCATTGCATTATGATGCAGTGTATGGCTGACTATGATGTCTGTTGAATAAATTTATTTTTATTTTAAAGGTACTAATGTATGGCAATGTAATATTGTACATATACAGTTCAACACACAAGGGAGTGCTCACAGTGCAGTTTTTGTTTTATATACAGGCTGTATAATACAGCACTTTGTTGTTGTGTACAGGCTGTGTAATACAGCACTTTATTGTTGTGTACAGGCTGTATAATACAGCACTTTGTTGTTGTGTACAGGCTGTGTAATACAGCACTTTATTGTTGTGTACAGGCTGTATAATACAGCACTTTATTGTTGTGTACAGGCTGTGTAATACAGCACTTTATTGTTGTGAACAGGCTGTATAATACAGCACTTTGTTGTTGTGTACAGGCTGTGTAATACAGCACTTTGTTGTTGTGTACAGGCTGTATAATACAGCACTTTATTGTTGTGTACAGGATGTATAATACAGCACTTTGTTGTTGTGTACAGGTTGTATAATACAGCACTTTGTTGTTGTGTACAGGCTGTGTAATACAGCTTTTTATTGTTGTGTACAGGCTGTATAATACAGCACTTTGTTGTTGTGTACAGGCTGTATAATATAGCACTTTGTTGTTTTGTACAGGCTGTATAATACAGCACTTTGTTTTTGTGTACAGGCTGTGTAATACAGCACTTTATTGTTGTGTACAGGCTGTATAATACAGCACTTTATTGTTGTGTACAGGCTGTATAATACAGCACTTTATTGTTGTGTACAGGCTGTATAATACAGCACTTTATTGTTGTGTACAGGCTGTGTAATACAGCACTTTATTGTTGTGTACAGGCTGTGTAATACAGCACTTTATTGTTGTGTACAGGCTGTATAATACAGCACTTTATTGTTGTGTACAGGCTGTATAATACAGCACTTTATTGTTGTGTACAGGCTGTGTAATACAGCACTTTATTGTTGTGTACAGGCTGTGTAATACAGCACTTTATTGTTGTGTACAGGCTGTGTAATACAGCACTTTATTGTTGTGTACAGGCTGTATAATACAGCACTTTATTGTTGTGTACAGGCTGTATAATACAGCACTTTATTGTTGTGTACAGGCTGTATAATACAGCACTTTATTGTTGTGTACAGGCTGTGTAATACAGCACTTTGTTGTTGTGTACAGGCTGTATAATACAGCACTTTATTGTTGTGTACAGGCTGTATAATACAGCACTTTATTGTTGTGTACAGGCTGTGTAATACAGCACTTTATTGTTGTGTACAGGCTGTATTGATACCTTATTGCTGCCTTACTTGATTCTGTTTCTAGACACCTTGATACCTCAGGTACTTTTGTCCGGTGCCTTATGATGGATTTCAGTTCTGCATTTAATACGCTTCAACCCCACTTACTAATCAAGCGTCTTCTTGACCTTGACGTTAGTCCAGGACTCGTTCTCTGGATTCGTTCCTTTCTCCGCGATAGGCCACAGAGGGTCAGTATTGATGGTATCTTGTCCGACGAGATTATTGTAAACACTGGGGCGCCGCAGGGCTGTGTCCTCTCGCCGGTTTTGTTTTCTCTCTACACCAACGAACTGACGTGCGACACCAGCATTTTTACTTTGATAAAGTTTGCGGATGATATGGCTCTAATAGGCAGGCTGAAAGATGAACAATCTCTCTCGCAATACTTCGATTTTACTTGTACGCTTCTTACCTGGTTCAGTGACAGTTATTTAAAGCTAAACGTAACTAAAACTAAAGAAATTTGCTTTGAAGAACACCGTGCGAGAGATCCTGCCCTGCTTCGCCCCCTGAAAATTGCATCTGAAAATGTAGAACAGGTTGAAACTTTTAAGTATTTAGGGACGGTTTTAGACAAGAACTTGAAGTTCAGTGATCATGTGGGTTTTATTTGCAAAAAGGCCAATCAAAGGATGTATCTAGTAAGAAAGTTGAAAAATTTTGGGGTCAATGTACATATCTTAGAAATAGTTTACAGATCTCTAGTAGAAAGTATTCTATGCTTTAACATTGTTACCTGGTTCGGAAATCTTGGCGTTAGAGACAGGATCAGACTCAACCGCATTGTAAACCTAGCTAGCAGAGTGATAGGAAAGACACAAAAGCCAATAACAGAAATATATAAAGATTTGGTAAAAAGTAAAGCTAGAAAGATCATGTCTGATAACAGTCATCCCATGTGTAGATCATTTGAACTGTTGCCCTCAGGTCGGAGGTTTAGAACCCCGGCCTGGAAAAGAAACTTGTATGGCCACTCTTATGTACCAAGTGCAATCCGCATCTTAAATTTAAGCAAACTGTAATACCCCCAGTTACCTACAATGGCTACATTTGTCTTCTGTGTACTGTGATGATGTAATGTAATATGATGTGAGTTGTGCAATGAAGTCAGCTATTTGTCATGCGTATGATTGTCTTAATTAATGTTTTATGTAATGTAATATGATGTGAGTTGTGCAATGAAGTCAGCTATTTGTCATGCGTATGATCTGATTGTCTTAATTAATGTTTTATATAACAAAAACTGTTAATATTTCTTGTAGTTTTTAATCTTTCTGTCTTAGTCTTTGTGCTACTAAAGACAAATTTCCATGTTATTGTATTTTAACTATGGACAATAAAGATTCGTATTCGTATTCGTATTCGTATTCGTATAATACAGCACTTTATTGTTGTGTACAGGCTGTGTAATACAGCACTTTGTTGCTGTGTACTGGATGAGTAATACAGCATTTTGTTGTTGTGTACAGGCTGTGTAATACAACACTTTGTTGTTGAGTACAGGCTGTGTAATACAGCACTTTGTTGTTGTGTGCGGGCTAAATAATATCCCCACTTTCTGGAATTTTAGTGCTTTAAATTCCCACTGTCGCTGTCTTTCTACTTTGTTCTTTCTCATTCCGACTCTGTTCTATCAATCTGCAGGGTTGCCAACCACTACGGAATTTCCGTAGTTTACTCCGGAAATGAATACGCGGCTACGGAGCTACGCAAATCGAAAATTTACTGCGGAAAGTCAATTTTCGACGATAGTATTACAGTTTTAACGAGTTTTATTGAGCGCCTGTGCCTCCCGTAGCACCTCAAGGTCACGGTCATTCGGTTTACGTGCATGGTGTAATAGATCACGCTCCCAGTGCATGTTAGGAAATTCGACCAATCACCGTGAAGTGGTTTTGCAAACGGCCAATCGGTGCACCACAAAACCTCGACCTTTCTGTGACACTTTCTTTTCCGGGTCACGTTCTACAGCGCGAGAAGAAAAGTTTGTGTGCGGCGTATTTTGAATCCATGATGCCAAAAAGAAAGAAAACTAGCGATGAAAGCCCAGAAAAAAAAGAAGAGGACAGCAAATCAAGAGTACAGGAAAGAGTGTTCTGAAAAATTTCTGTGCATCACTGCGTCATCGAGATCAAAACACAGCGTGTATTGTACAGCGTGCTTGGCAGATTTTAGCATTCAACATGGCGGCTTCCACGATGTGACGCGACACGTGAATGGCAACCGTCACAAAAGTCGTTGCCCTGATCCAGAAAAGTTAGTCCCTGTTCAGTCGGTAGCCACCTTCTTCAAGCCCGATATGGATCTCTCAACAATTCGTGCGGAAACACTCTTTACGACCTTCGTTGCAGACTGTATATGCATGTCTTCGTTAAAAAAAATAAATGCGAGGACGTATGGCTACTGAAAATGTCATAAAACTACTGAAATTCAGAATTTTTACTACTGAAAACATTTTGGGGGGTTGGCAACTCTGAATCTGCTATACTATCTTCTTCTTCACTATAGCAGTCACCTACCTTTTTTCTTGAAAAGTCTTCTGAGACAAAACTCTTGATTTGTGTGTGAGGTCTGTAGGATTGGCTTGGAAATATTGGACGCTTTCTGCCAGGTGGTCATTGGGGCTTCCTATGATGTTATTATTTTGCAATGTAGGCATTTTATATGTATGTGTTTTGTTGATATTTTATAATGATGTTTATATTCTAGTTTTTTCTAAATGGGGGTTCGATAAATTAGAGTATAGCCTCAGCATCCCCTGCGTGGGATGTCTTTATTGTAAAGTGACCGGCTGGTAGAGTGTCTTCAGTGTTACCACTAGGGTTGTTTCAGCAGATCTTTTATGCGGATCAGGGGCAAGTCATCTTTCAGCAAAGTTGTGGTCTTCATTTTGTGGTCCTGATTCAGATATACTGGTTCTGATTTGGCTCAGAAGAGTCCGCTGGACCTAAAGCAATAATCATGTAATGTAATGTAAGCCTATGTAATACAGCATTTTTTTGTTGTGTGCAGGCTGTGTAATACAGCACTTTGTTGTTGTGTGCAGGCTATGTAATTGCATGTTTCTAACAGCTAAAATAATTCTTCATAAATAGAGTATTAAAATGTTTATAAAAATGTAAAACTGAGCATTGTGTTGTGTGTACATTATAATGTAACTGATAGAATAAAGAAGGAATGAAGGGAGATGAAGTGGATGTTAAGGGTCAACTTTATAAACATGCATTCAGCAAACAAACAAAAGAAGCCACAAAATAAGTACAATTAAAAAAAATTAACATAAATGTAAAAGTAATATCAAAATAACACAAGTATTTAAAATTTTTACTAATGCTAAGTTAGTTAATCTTTGGAAGCATACGAAACTAATTTAGTAAATGACAACCTGGCATTGTAATTCTCTTTTCCGGTAACTCCTCCGCTTATCCCGAATTAATTCTTTGAATAATTTATAAGTAGCTGCTTGTTCTCTTCACCTTTGCTATAAAAAACTTTTCACAGGTAAGCAATATTATATTTAAAGTTTTTAAAAACTTCCTTTGCACCAAGTGTCTTTCTACTTAAACGTTAGCGAATAAATTTACAACGGTATGGAGAGTTCCCCCCCACCCCTCTCTTAGCAAACTTTAGGAATTACTTCCCCTGTTCATATTGAGGTCGTGCAGTTGTTTTGCAACGTTGAGTGCTGCATTGCTCTGTTATGGAGGACGAAGACAGTCCAATGCTGTCTGAGGTGAAGCTGGAGATTGACATTGCTGAGGAACCAGTGGTAGACTGGATGAGATTGCAAGCTTGGCATGCACAAGGTGAGTTGGCTCCGGTGATGAAACATTCATCATTGAACATGAAAACTGACATTTTACAGCTACAGCCAATACAGGACAGTTAAGATCAACATCGTGGTATCAACCTGTACAGAAAAATATAATTTCCATGCCAGTCAAACTGAAAGCTTTGTCATTCTCCTAATACTGTTATCTGAATTGAATGGCTCATCATTTATTTTTTTCTTTGTTTAAAATGTATTTTACTACAATGTAATTTTTTTTTTTTACATTTGAGATGTCACAAAGTAACGCAAATGTTAACATCAGCGCTCCTTGAAGAATGGTATCACTGAAAAGGATTTAAATAAGTGTCAGGTTTAGCACACCCACACCCTAACAAAAACAAAATAGTTCATGTTTTTCCTTACCTGGCTTTTGTGTGGACTGTGCAGTGAATGCTTGGTGCTCATCTTAACTACGGCAATATTGTTTCTGCAGAATTTGTTTTAATTGCAAATAGTGAAATAGAACAGTTCTTTGTTCATCCTTGATTGCACGTTGGAGGTTTATTTACTGTATCATTTGTAATATTTAGGTGAGAGGAACAGATTTACATTTTTTATGTGATGGTTTTCCAGTTCATCATTATGCTTGCTGTTTAGTGGATCTGATTTTGGTGAACAATGAAGATTTTATTTCAGGGATAGAGCACTATCCTGGACTGGGTAAGAGTGATCATGATGTGTTGTTGTTTAAACTGCAAGGTTTGGACACTGCACCAGAGGAAGGTAAAAGGAATAATTTCAATTTTAAACAAGGTAATTATGATAAGCTCAGGCATACGTTGGCTGAGGTAGACTGGAGTAGTATAAATGGTATAACTAGTGTTGAAGAAAGCTGGTTGTTAATTAAAACAAATATTATTGCAGCTATGGAGCAGCATATCCCCAGGACAAAAGTTAATGTACAGATGAAACTGAAACCCGTATGGTTCAGTAAATCCTGCCTAAAGAAAATAAAGAAAAAGTATGACCTTTATAAAAGATACTTAGTGACCCGTGATGGGTTAGACTACCAGCGATATATTAAGGTGCGAAATAAATGCACAAGAGAGGTGAAAAAAGCTAAAAAGAATTTTGAGAAAAATATTGCAATAAATTGTAAAAATAATCCGAAAGTGTTTTGGAAATATGTACGATCTAAAACTAAAGCATCTTCAGGTATCAGCCCACTGGTAAAGGAGGATGGAGATATAGCAGGGAGTGATGCTGATAAAGCAGAGGTATTAAATAAGTTTTTCTCTAGTGTTTTTACTCAGGAGGATCTAAATAATTTACCATTTTTAGACCTTGCATCTAGATCTGACAATGTTACTTTAACTGAAGTTCTTATAACTCCGAAAGCAGTTCAGGAGAAGTTGAGCAAGTTAGATCCAAATAAGGCTTTTGGCCCAGATGGTATACCATCCAGAGTCTTAAAAGAAGCAAGTAAAGAGTTATCAGTACCACTTTGCCAACTTTTTAATAAGTCCTTAGAGGAGGGAGTTGTACCATTGGACTGGAGAAGAGCCAATGTCACCGCCTTATTTAAAAAAGGCAGTAGAAGTGATGCAGGAAACTATAGACCTGTCAGTTTAACTTGTATTTTATGTAAAGTGCTTGAATCATTTGTCAGAGATGCTATCGTTAACCATATGACTCTTTGCTCTCTGTACACGGAATGCCAGCATGGTTTTCGTAAAGGTAGGTCATGTGTGACGCAACTCTTGCAGGTAATGGAAGACTTTACGAAAATGTTTGACAGTGGGGAGAGTTTTGATGTGCTGTACTTGGACTTCCGCAAGGCATTTGACTCTGTACCTCATGCAAGACTTTTAGTTAAACTAAAATCTTACGGGATCACTGGGCACGTATTACAGTGGATTAAGTGCTTTCTGGAAGGAAGAACCCAGCGTGTCAGAGTTGGAAATTATTTCTCAGGTAACGAGCCAGTTCTGAGTGGTATACCACAAGGTAGTATTTTGGGTCCCATTCTTTTTACAATTTTTATAAACGACTTACCTGACAAAGTATCTAGTAATTGTAGCATTTTTGCAGATGACACTAAACTATATAATGTGACATCTAAGTGCGATAAATTACAAAAAGATATAGATAGTCTTCTGAGTTGGTCAGATACCTGGCAATTGCATTTTAATGCATCAAAATGTAACGTACTCCATATGGGTAAGAAAAATCCTGGACATGACTATTTGATGACCACAGGTGACGACAGAGTGACGATTGACCATAATAGTGTGGAAAAAGATTTGGGGGTTACTTTTGATACAAACCTAAACTTTGATAAACACATAAACAATGCAATTTCCAAGGCTAATAAAATGCTCGGTATCATACGCCGATCTTTTACTTACTTGGATAGTGATACCTTAACCCGCCTGTATAAATCGCATGTAAGGCCACATCTTGAATATGCAAATGTGATATGGTTTCCGTATCTTAAGAAGCAGTCATCTGCTTTGGAGAGAGTACAAAGAAGAGCGACTCGGATGATTAAATCGCTGAGACAATTGCCGTACTCAGAGAGATTGAGAGTTTTGGATTTGCCCTCTCTGAAATTTAGAAGATTGAGAGGTGACCTGATCCAGACTTACAAGATTTTTAATGGGATTGACAACATTGATGTTAACACTTTGTTTCAGTTAAATACTAACTCTAGAACAAGAAACTCACAGAACAACATTCATATAAGACATTGCCGCACAAACAAAAGAAAATACTCATTCTCCTACAGAGTTGCGCCCATATGGAATAAATTGCCAGTTGATACTAAAAGAGCTAACAACCTGAACACTTTTAAACATCTTCTGGAAAAGGTAAATTCCATACAGAAATCAAAATTTGAGTATGATGGCTAATTAGCATACTATCTTTAGTATTCCCCTAACAACCGCAAATGGAACCGGACAAGTAAAAATACCCAAAATAAAAGGGACATTCAAAAAGCCGCGAGGCTTACACAAGTCCCTCCAAACTAAACTAAACTAAACTAAACTGTCAGGAACTATTCACATGAAAGCTGTTGTTTTGTTTAGAAATTGCAGGAAGAGAAAGCCATCATGTTTCTGACAGCAGCAGTGAACAGATTGTCAGAGGTACCACTAACATGACTGGCAGTGAGTTCAACATAAAGGAAGAATCAGAAAGCAGGACACCGGACAGTGACATGATGGAGCCACATATACCACTGTTGTGTACAGTGAAGACAGAACTTGACTGTGACACTGAGGAATGTGGTAAGTATATTAGCGTATTATTGTCAGGGCTCCCCATTTGTAGCGAATTTAAGGAGTGGAATCACTTTCATTTTATAATTTAAAGGATTTTTTTTCTTTCCTTGTTAAGTATTTTAAGGAATGGGGAAAAAAGCCGATGGAAGAACGCCATGATTGATAGTTTCGTAGTGAAACAAAAGAAGTAGCCACGGCACATGATGCATCACAAACCTACATCAGATCAATCTATGATGTCACTTTCTAAGCGTAGCGAGATGATTTAGGAGCTTTGGGATTAGTTGATAGTGCAAAAGATAAACCAATGTACATCGAGATAATTTTTCAGCCGCATGGCCGTGTTAATTTTAGAAATGCATTCAAGATCTTTTCACCCTGTAGACTGTTTTTCAGGTGTGTTTTCTGCACCAATTGTAACATTTAAGACATTTTTCACACCTGACCATTGATTCTAAGGCATGATTTTGAGGGTCTTAAGGTATGATTATGCCCAATCTCAGGATAATGAAGAACCTGATAGTAATATTTGTCATGGTTAGAGTTTTATTTTGTTTCAGGTCGGTTTTTTTTTTTTTTTAAACTATATTCTGATTG
Source organism: Oncomelania hupensis (assembly GCA_036898135.1). Lineage (NCBI taxonomy): Eukaryota > Metazoa > Mollusca > Gastropoda > Littorinimorpha > Pomatiopsidae > Oncomelania > Oncomelania hupensis. The sequence goes on along the minus strand of CM072522.1, from coordinate 59,872,055 downwards.
TAGCTGAAATGCTTTACAGTTTTGCTTCTCTAGATCTCATTTAAGTATATTACAGGCTGTGAGCTCAATAACTTGCCTTATGTGCCAGGGAACCAATGTTTAATTCCACAAGTGTCAAGATCAATTTTCATTGAAGTTTAATTTTTAGTGATCACAAGTTTGTGTGATCCACACAGGACTATGGATGTGAGTGACAACAACTGTTCAGTTTTATTATCCACTATGGCACTTGCCCATGATGTGTTTGCTGATTTCTTTGTTACAGAAAGCAGTGGGACATTGGACACGAAGACAGTATGGGTGATGTCAGAGACATATACTGATGTACGTCCAGTGGGGCCTGAGGTAATAATCGAGCTTGATGTCTCTTATACAAATCTTCAGCACATGAACTGTGTGGTACAGTAATCCAAATGTACTGATAGTTGTTGTAAAGTAATATATTCTAAATTTTGATTTCAGGACTCAGAATTGTGTACAGTGAAGACAGAGCCTGACAGTGACACAGAGGGATACAGTAAGTATAGTAGTGTTTTATATTTAGCAGTAGTGTTTTATATTTAGCAGTTGTGTTTTATACTTAGCAGTAGTGTTTTATACTTAGCAGTAATGTTTTATATTTAGCAGTAGTGTTTTATACTTAGCAGTAGTGTTTTATACTTAGCAGTAGTGTTTTATATATAGCAGTAGTGTTTTATACTTAGCAGTAGTGTTTTATATTTAGCAGTAGTGTGTTATATTTAGCAGTAGTGTTTTATATTTGGCAGTAGTGTTTTATATTTGTCATGTTGTTATCTGTATTGTGATTGTGGCTTAGCTGCTGTAGTTTCAACTTTCTTGACCTAAAGTGTAGGACAGGCTCTGAGCTATGCTACATGCATGTGACAGGAACATTTCCTATTGGGGGAATGTTTTGTGGTGTAAGCCCCATAGTAATTCAGGCTTGAGTGATTAAAAACTGTGCTTGTGTTTTTATAATTAAAGATTAATAAGTCAATAAATAAATGGATGCTAAATGTGCCTTATTATTAAATCAGACTTAAAGTTGTGATCTGTAACCAACATACACGTTCACATGATACAAGAGACTGACAGACTGACAGACTGAGACTTTATTGGTCTATGAAATGTACATAGAAACTCGCCTTTTAACTGCACAAATATAGTAAATGTAAAATATAGAATATATATTTTAAAATGACATGTAGAAACACAAAAATAAATAGTGCAACACATACAATAAAACAACTACTATCCCACATCCCAAACATACTTGCGCTGTACACTCCTGTGTACACCCCGACACACCATCACAAACCAGCGCCACCACCCACAAACATTAACCACAGTTGTACAACACATGCTTCTCATGTACATGCATGAGCATCCCATGCTAAGCCAAATCACAAAGCAAGACTATTTGAAAAATTAACATTCACACGCAAACACACACACACTTGTACCAGACACATAAAGACACAATGCACAGTTTTCACAACATCAACAACAACAATACTGTATTAGACACTGTATATATAATATCTACTATATGCTATATCATACACACACACACGCAGTACACACACATACTGACATGCTATTTCACACTCAGTTAAATCATGCGCGCTCTCTCACACACACACACTCAGGCAGGTAGGCAAACACTGTGGCTGACTGGCTAAATTTATCAGCCTGACAGACTGACTAACTGATCAGATTTCATGAAGTCAAGGACTAACGTTTGTGAGTCGAATGGCGCTCGGCAGAATGGACGGGTGGAACCTGTCAGTCCTCGTGCGGCAGTCCAAGTTGTTATAGATGATGGAGCCCAAGTACTTGTTTTGGTCCACCACCTCCACCATTTCACCCCTAATGACCATTGGGTCGTGTCTCGGAGTGCTCCTCCTGTAGTCAACAACCATCTCCTTTGTATTAGAGACGTTGACGAGGAGATGGTTGTCGTCGCACCATCTGACGAGCTCTTCCAATGCGCAGCGGTACGAGCTCTCGCTCGTTGTGATAAGGCCGGTTAGGGACGTGTTATCAGAAAACTTGACTTGGAGGCCGTCTTCAGCAATACAGGGACAGTCGGTCGTGTAGAGGATAAAAAATGCAGTGAATAGGACGCAGCCATAAGGAACCCCTGTGTTATTAAGAAGGTATTTAGATGCCTTAACGGAGATGGACGACTTAATCACAACGCGTTGTACTCTATCTGTGAGAAAGCTGCAGAGCCATCTGATGATCAAGGGGTTGGCGTCCATTTTCATTTTCATCAGTTTCCGCATCATTAGGTGAGGCTGGATGGTGTTCAAAGCTAATGAAAAATCCAGGAAAAGAATTCTGGCATATGACTTCGGCCTCTCAAGGTGCCCCAATACAGAGTGGACTACGGTGATGATGGTGTCTTCGGTGTTTCTGTTGGGCGTGTATGCGAACTGCATGGGGTCATGGAGTGGGTGCGTTTCCCCAAGCAGTCGTTGAAGGACAATGCGCTCAAGGTACTTAAAAGGAATGGACTGTTGCGGGAGAGGGTTTTGTCAGAGCGACAAGGCGATAGTCATTCAGGTTTGCAGGAGAGGGTTTCCTAAGGACAGGGATAAAGTTGGAAGACTTCCAAAGGGGTGGGATGTGTCCAGTGTCCATCGACTCCTGGTACAGGATGGTGAACACTGAGTCATTGCAGTTCCTGGGTACAGCTCCTGGAACGTGAACTGGACCACAATGACTCCTGGGGTTGACCTGTCTAAAGCGCTGACTCACCTCTTACTCCCTCAGTGCCTCCCCACTGTTGTCTCTCTCACTCAGGTCAGCCACAGTACTCGCTTGCTCAGTGAGATGTCAGTGGTGTCAAAGTGGGCATGGAAGATGTTTAGGTCGTTGGCCCACTTCTACTGGTCCTCTACATTCAAGGCCCTCTTCCATGGCTTATAGCCAGTCATCGTCTGTAGGTTGCTCCACAGTTTCATGGGATTTTTATAGATGCGAAGTTTTCTTCGACCTTGTCCCTGAACTTCCACTTGTTGTTTGGGATCACTCTTCTGACTTCCTTCTGCAGTTTCTTCACGTCATCTGGAGTCTACTCATTGAACGCCTTCTTCCTCTTCATCAGGACGTCTGCCACCTCCTTTGTCACCCAAGGCTTGTTGTTGGGGTAAGTCTTCACCTCTTTAGTTGGCACCAACATGTCGATACAGAACTGGACATAGGAGGATGACATTGACCTTTTCACCTAGCGACGACCCATCCAGCAGAGTGTCCCTGTCAGTGCACTCCTACCAATACACCAAACACATTTTCATCTGTCAAACATGTAGTGTAAATAAAAGTGGCTATTAGAAAGCAAAAAGGAAATCAAATATTAATTTTGGGAGATTTGTATTTTTTTATTTAAATTGACTACATCCGACACCATTATTGAAGGGTGGGAGGAAACTAAAGTACCTGGAGAAAACACTGGTGACATGACAAGTCTTGTATCTAAGTCATAGATATTCATCCTCTGCAGGGTGACCTGAAAAGTCTTGTATCTAAGTCATAGACATTCATCCTGTGCAGGGTGATCTGAAAAGTCTTGTATCTAAGTCATAGACATTCATCATGTGCAGGGTTTGTACTCTCAAATTTTGGCATAGAAAACCACAGTCCTAACCAACAGTGCTACTGCTATCACCCATGATCAATTTGCTGATTTCTTTGTTACAGAAAGCGCTGACCCATTGGAAACAAAGATGGTGTGGGTGAAGCCCGAGAGGTACATAGATGTACATCCAATGGAGTCTGAGGTAATAATGGAACTTGACATCTCTTTTACAAATCTTCCACACAATAACTATGTGGTATAGTAATCCAATAATAATTTTAAAAAAATAATAATAGTAATAATAATGGATGCTCTATACAGTGGTACCCTTGGTTACGAACGCCTCAGGTCACGAACAATTCGGGTTACAAACAACATCTTTTAAATTTTTTTGTCTCTTGTAAGGAACAGTGCAAATTTCAAACTGCTTATTTTTGGAGCTGGTTAAGTAGATGTCAACAGCATTGCCACACCTTCAACTCAGCAGCGGCAGATGCCACCACTGAGATCCTTGGCAAGCACTGCCCAAAGAAGAAACTGTGGTTCACAGCTAAACATTTGGACCTGTGTGATAAATGAAAAAATTTAAAAAAAAACTCACAGGGAGCTGTTGCCTACTGAAAAATCAACAATGACATCCAAAAAGGTATGCATACAGCAAAGGAGAACTGGACAGAAGATTAATGCCAGAAAAAAAGGGAACAGTCTGAACAAGAACAACTGCAAGAAGGCTTACCAGACCGTGAAGCGGCTGACAATTGTTAAACAACCCTAGGTCTCCTCAATCCAAAGCAATTCTGGCACATGCCTTACAGAAGAACAAGAAGTCTTGTATAGATGGACAGAGTACTGCTCTGAACTTTACAGCCAAACACCAAACGGGGACCCATCAGTTCTAGCATGTCCCCAGAACAGAGAAGAGGAATAAATCCTCCCAATTCTCTGAGAAGAAGTTGAGGGAGCAGTGCAATCACTGAAAAAGAGGAAGTCAGCAGAAGTGGACAACATGCCCGCCGAATAGCTTCAAGAAAAACAAGTGATGAGTGGCACCCTCACATTAATATGTAACAAGATCTGGCATTGTGGGGAGTGGCCTACCTCATTGAACCAGATGCTTGTCATCACTCTTCCTAAGACAGGAAACCTTCAGGAGTGTGAAAATTCCCACACCATCAGCCTTATGATCCATCCCAGCAAGGTCCTCCTGAAAATAATACTCAACAAGTTGAAACCCCAAGCTGAAAAAATCATAGCTGAAGAACACGCAGGATTCAGGGCAGGGCGAATTACCACTGCACAGATTTTCTACCTCAGAATAATATGCGTGAATTACCTACAGGACCATCTATATCATGTTTTTGTAGACTTCAAGAAAGCATTTGAGCGAATCTTTACATGCAGCTCTATGGGCAACCACGAGAGTGTTGGCCAAGATGTGCACCACAACTGGGGAGACACAAGTGGACCTCATTATTGAAGTCATCAAAAGCCTATATGAAAAGGCAACTAGTGCAGTCCTTCACAACAGCGCCATCGGAAACTGGTTAAGACCAACAATCGGTGTGCGTCAAAGATGCATACTCTCTCCAACACTCTTTAACATCTTCCTAGAGATGCCCTTACAGATAACGGAGTTACAGTCAGCATAGGGGGGAAAAATCGATCTCCAACCTCAGTTTTGCGGATGAAATTGATGGATTGGCTGGATAGGAACAAGAACAGCTGGAACAGAGGCTTGACACAACCTCCAGAGCCTATGGAATGGAAAATAAGTGCAGAGAAGACCAAACTGATGACCAGCATCAACATGGACATCAAAGTCCAAGGCCAATCCCTTAACAAAGTGCATAGTTTCAAATATTTAGGAGACAATGGGTCCCTACAATCTTCAACATTTTCCTAGAGTGCATCATGTCAGATGTCCTTGCACATCACAAAGGCATAGTTGGAATAGCAATCTCCAACCTTCGTTTTGCGGATGGCATTGATGGATTGGCTGGAGATGAACAAGAACTTGAACAGCTGGTACAGAGGCTTGACACCACCTCCAGAACCCATGGAATGGAAATAAGTGCAGGGAAGACCAAAATGATGACCACCAACACCAATGGCATCAACACAGACATCAAAGTCCAAGGCCAATCCCTCAACACAGCGCATAGCTTTTAAATATTTAGGAGCTATTGTATCAGGCAATGGGTCCCGACAGGAAGTCCTCTCCAGGATCGCACAAACAACTGCTGCCCTGGCGATGTTGAAGCCAATTTGGAAAGATAGGACCATCAGTCTACTTTCCAAGGTAAGACTGCTGTACTCCCTTGTAATCTCTATCTTCCTATATGCTTGCAAAACATGGACCGTCACAGCAGATCTACAACGAAGAATACAAAACGTGGAGATGAGGTGCTACAGAAGACTTCTGGGCATTTCCTATACCCAGCACATCACCAACGACGAAGTCCGACAGACCATCACACAAGCCATTGGACAACACGATGACCTGCTCACAGTGGTGAAGAAACTGAAACTCCGATGGTATGGCCACAAAACGAGATCATCAGTTCTTGCAAAGACCATCCTGCAAGGCACAGTGCAAAGAGGTAGAAGATGTGGGAGATTGAAAAAGTGGTGGGAGGACAACATTCGGGAATGGACTGGTTTGACACTGAGCGAAACAATCAGGGTTGATGAGGACAGGGAAAGATGTAGTATGCTGGTTAAACAATCATCTGGTGTGCCCCTACGACTTTTGAGTTACGGGATAGAATAGGATAGGATAGGGTCCCGACAGGAAGTCCTCTCCAGTATCGCACAAACTGCTGCCCTGGCAAGGTTGAAGTCCATTTGGAAAGACAGGACCATCAGTCTACATTCCAAGGTAAGACTGCTTCTCTCCCTTGTTATCTCCATCTTCCTATAAACTTGAGAAACATGAGCCTCTAAGAATTTCTTATACCCATCAAATCACCAATGCCGAAGTCTGATAGATCATCACACAAGCCATTGGGCAACACGATGACATGCTCACATTGATGAAGAAACGGAAACTCCGATGGTATGGCCACTTCACCAGAACATCAGGCCTTGCAAAAGCCATCCTGCAAGGCACGATGCAAGGAAGCAGAAGAAGATGGAGATGGAAAAAGAGGTGGGAGGACACCATTCGAGAATGGACTGGCTTGACACTGAGCGAAGCCATGAGAGTTGCTGAGGACAGAGAAAGATGGAGTATGATGGTTAAAAGTTCATCTGTGATGGCCCAACGACCTTCAAGTAATGGATAGGATAGGAAGGAACAGTGGGTTACGAAGCATAAATTTCCCTTGATAGTTTATTGATGCAGAAAGATTCCCAGTCAGCTGATAAGAAACAACGACAAGAAACTCATGAAACTATAGACTCAGAATAGCAAAGAAAGTGACACATTTTCCATGATCGTTTTCTTGGTAAGAAAGATAGATAAAATCTTTATTTTATTTTACATTTAATTTATTTGGTGTTTTTTTTTTTCTCTGTATGTAATACAAGAACACTTATTCTTTCTCCGTATGTAATACAAGTACACGTATTCTTTACCTTTTGTCAGGTAAATCCGGATGTAAATAAAAAAGAATGATTCTTTCGTCTTGAAACGGATTGTCTCTATTTCATTGATTTCAATGTTTGGGATTACGAACGTTTCCAGAACTTTGTTCGTAATTCGAGGTACCACTGTAGGTGCTGTTCCCCAAATCACCGATCATTGCGGCGATCTGTACCAACATAGGCACACAGACATGTTTTACCCAGTCTGACACACACAACAAACACATCTTTCACTCAAACATGTGGCGCACACAACAAACACATCTATCACTCAAACATGTGACACACACACAACAAAAACATCTATCACTTCAACATGTACATGTGGCACACACAACAAACATGTATTACTCAAACATGTGGCACACACAACAAACACATCTATCACTCAAACATGTGGCACACAAAGAACATAAGGAATTCCGAGAAATTTGACACAAACACAATATTAAATGCTAAACAAACTTTACTTACAAACGGACAATCTATATATATATATATTAGTCTAATTAAAGATGAGTTCGAAAAAAGAAAACATGAAGAAAACTCTGAACATTATAAAGAACCTAATTCAGATAATTATCAATGGCACAAATGTTCAGTTTTGTTGGATACCATCTCATTGTGGTTTAGATAATAATGATTGGGCAGACAGGAAAGCAAAAGAAGGGGCGAAAAATCAACACAACGTTAGCCATATTGACATCCCCTTATCAACAAAAGAAATTTATAGTATAATAGAAAAGAAAATAAAAAATAAATTTCCTTTAAAAATAATATATAGTGATAATTCACAGTATCCTCGAACAATAACCTCTTTAGCACATCGTCTTGCTTTAAATTCTTGGAGGACAAAATATTGCAAGGATATTGTTTGCATTTGCAATGAAAATTTAACTATAAATCATATCATTCATGACTGCAGTGTAATAACACAATATATTCCACAGAACATTCATAATGTTCAAAATAAAAATAGTAAATATTGGATAACCATCGCTCAATCTATAATTTATAGTCCTGTAGGACATTTGTTATAAAAATTGCAATTTTATTATGATTACTTCGTATATGACAATTTCAGAAAATTGACTTTTCTGTACATGAACATTTCGCAAGTTTGACATGTTCCATAGTAATTTAATTAATTTTTTTTAAAAGAGTTTTAAAATATTGTTTGAATACTTAATTTTTATTTAATTTTATTTCATGTTATGTTACTGTACCATTTTGTTTAAATGTTATTTCCTTTCCCCCATCCATGTAGCGCATATCCTTTCCCCATACTTTTATTTTCTTGTCTAAAATCACTTCGGTGAATAGACGTTAAATGAAATAAACAAACAAACAAACGGACAATCACCCATTCAACAGATATTGTGTAACATACAAAGTCAAAATGAAGATGGTGATGTAATCGCTGACCGTGATGATGATGATGGTGGTGATGACGATGATGATTTGTATGACCGTGATGATGACTACTATGATGATGATGATGAGATAGTTCGTTTTGTCGTAGGTCTTGGCCTTCCTTGACGCCACTTTAAATGATTAGAACTGTGCTCTCTCAAAGAAATTACAGCATCGTCGGCTTCCAATTATTTCTGACAGTAATGTCAACCTAGGCGACCGATGAACCACGATGAAGACTGCAATGATGATTAACATGAAGGGCGATTTAAGCGAAAAGGAATGACGATCCTTTCTTCAGCTCTCCACCCTGTTAGCCTTTGTGGACCACCAGTAGCCTACAGTACTTACGATGCGTAGCTGAAATCAGACGTTGCAGACTCACTCTCGTTAAAATCTCATGAGATGTCAACGACTATGATGCGATTGCAGAGCTCTCAACGTTACTCGAGCACCTCTCTATTTCTCTCTCTCTTTCTCTCTCTCTTTCTCTTTCTCTCTCTCTATTTCTCTATCTCTCTCTTTTTCTCTCTCTCTTACTCCATAATGCACACACAGAGACAAATATTTGATACTCACAAGGAATAAGAACTTTCCCTGGTGACTGGTTATTCCAACTATTTCTAGAGATACATGTAACATATGCACAACAACCTGTTGATCCAATTCGGGGTACCAATTTTGGTCGCCACACCAATTAACATCAAGGCGTTGTTACTTGTTGAGATCTCAAAAAAACCATCTAAAGTGCTGACCCAAATCATGGACTTTTAAACCATATGAGAACTTCTAATCAGATTCATACATAACACCAACCAACTACACGTGCAAACCAAAAACTAATAACGTTATTTGCAACAGAAGAGTGATTAACTATTAAACAATCCACATCATAGGCCCCCGAAATGAGAAATAAATGCAGGTACACGACAGTGTGGTTGTTATTGCAAATTAATATATCCTCGTAATTGTCAGAACTGAAGTTTTTTTTTTTTTTTTTTTTTTTTTTTTTTTAATATATTATCAAGAAACTCAACACATTGTTGTTGTAATAATGGTATAATATTAATAATTGATTATATTAATGCAAAATATACTAAATATTAATCATTAGTCATTGCAGATTGCAAAGAGCCGAATCAGGACCACTTTAATGTATGATGATGATGGTAATAATGAACACTTTATAGTTAGTATCTTTTGTATATCTTGGTTTTCTTTTTCAGATTCCAAATGCATGTGCTACACAACTACTTACTGTCAACTCAACACCACAGTCATTATTGGTCAAGTTCTCTTCTGCCTCAGTCACTCCCCACAGTGATGTCAGTCTCAAAGATCATGAGTGTAGAAGAGAGACAAAGCATCAACAAAAGACCGGAGGGCAAAAGAAACTTGTGTGTGATGTTTGTAATAAAGCTTTCACTCAGGCTGGCCATTTGAAGGTACATAAGCTTATACATTCAGGAGAGAGGAATCATGTGTGTGATGTTTGTAATAAAGCTTTCACTCGTGCTAGTGAATTGAATAGCCATAAGCTTATACATACAGGAGAGAAGAATCATGTGTGTGATGTTTGTAATAAAGCTTTCACTGGTGCTGGCTATTTGAAGAAACATAAGCTTATACACTCAGGAGAGAAGAATCATGTGTGTGATGTTTGTAATAAAGCTTTCACTCATGCTGGTGATTTGAAGGTACATAAGCTTATACATACAGGAGAGAAGAATCATGTGTGTGATGTTTGTAATAAAGCTTTCACTCGTGCTGGTGATTTGAAGGTACATAAGCTTATACATACAGGTGAGAAGAATCATGTGTGTGATGTTTGTAATAAAGCTTTCACTGGTGCTGGCCATTTGAAGGTACATAAGCGTATACATACAGGAGAGAAGAATTATGTGTGTGAGACTTGTAATAAAGCTTTCACTCTGGCTGGCCATTTGAAGGAACATAAGCTTATACATACAGGAGAGAAAAATCATGTGTGTGATGTTTGTAATAAAGCTTTCACTCGGGCTAGAGATTTGAAGAAACATAAGCTTATACATACAGAAGAGAAGAATTATGTGTGTGATTGATGTTTGTAATTAAGCTTTCACTCAGGCTAGAGATTGAAGGTACATAAGGTTATACATGTACATACAAGAGAGAAGAGTCATGTGTTTTAAGTTTGTAATAAAGCTTTCACTCATGCTGGTGATTTGAAGAAACATAAGCTTATATATACAGAAGAGAAGAATCATGTGCGTGATGTTGGTAATAAAGCTTTTACTAGGGCTAGCTATTTCAATAGACATAAGCTTATACATACAGGAGAGAAGAATTGTGTGTGATGTTTGTGATAAAGTTTTCACTAGGGCTGTCAATTTGAAGGTACATAAGCTTATACAACAGCAGAGAAGAATCATGTGTGTGATTTTGTTGTAATAAAGCTTTCACTACGGCTGGACATTTGAAGGAACATAAGATTATACATACAGAAGAGAAGAATCATGTTTGTAATATTTGTAATAAAGCTTTCACTCTTGCCTGCAATTTGAAAGTACATAAGCTTATACATACAGGAGAGAAAATCATGTTTGTGATTTTTGTAATAAAGCTTTCACACAGGCTGGGCATTTGAAGGAAAATAAGCTTATACATACAGGAGAGAAGAATCTTAGCCTCTCTCCCCTCTCCCATACTCTCTCCCGTCTCTCATCCTCTCTCGGCCTCTCTCCCCTCTCTCATACTCTCTCCCCTCTTTCAGCCTCTCTCCCCTCTCTCATCCTCTCTCAGCCTCTCTCCCCTCTCTCCCCTGTCTCAGCCTCTCTCCCCTCTCTCATACTCTCCTCCCTCTCTCGATTCTGCTGTTGGCCGTGGTAGGAGACGGACGTGTTTGCAGAGCTCTCACGAAAATATAGCTGACTACAGTATTCACTACAGTGCAAAGATGTGGACGTTTTGAAGTTTATGCGGTGTTTTTTTACGGAATTAATGGGACAGTAACTGGCAAGGACAGTATAGTAATCGTGTTGCCTTGACCATTGCTACGCTGGACAGTAGTGGATTTCGGACTTTTATTGCCTCAAATGAAGATCAGTGGAAAAGTGGCCAATTTTCAAATTAATCGATGAATATATTATATTGGCAGTGATAGTAGACATTTTCAAAAGTGCGGCGCTTCGTCCTGATTGGCTGGTTCACCTTGGTCTTTGTTGCCATAAGGCAAGCACGTGTGAAAAAAAAACCAGCTCACAGTTGTAATAATTGAAGGACTTTAGTAAACTTTGGTGAGCGATCGTCGGCTGAATCAACACATCAGGAAGATAATTGAGCTGTGGTCTGGAGGTCACCAGTACTAGCGATAGGCCATGCCTTCTTGTGTTATTCAACACCGACTAGCCGTTGGCTGTTTCATGTCGGTGTTTGTGGCCTTTATGGGTAGGCGTGCCAGGAGAGCTGCAGCGCAAAGAGTGAACACTCTGAAAATGTCATTGTCAGTACGACCGTCAGATATATTGCTAGTGTCACTCACCATTTTACTCTTGAGATGTGGCGACATTGAAAGTAACCCAGGACCCGTTATGGAAGACCTAATCAAAGACTTAGGAAAGTCACTGACAAAACAAATCGCCGACGTCTCAAATGATGTGAAATCATTGTCGAGCAAAATAGAAGATATCCAAGAACAACTACGGCAGAAACAGGAAGACATTGATAGAATGAAGCAGACAACTGAGAAGTTGGAGAACAAAACAGACTCCATAGAAGAGAAACTGGAAAGGCAAGACATAATGATGAGGAAAGACAACATTATCATCTACGGTGTTCCTGAGATTAGAGAAGGCAGAGAAAGAGAAGATGAGTTGGTGGATTGTTTAGCAGACATTTTAAACAAGCATGACACCTCAAGAGTTTGGAATGAGAATGACTTTGCCAGTGCCCACAGACTCGGAAAAGCAGAGGGGGGGGGGGGGGGGGGGAAGAAGAGACCAGTTGTTGCGAAATTTGTAAAAAAACAGAGTGAAGATGGCGGTTGTGGGCAGTAGATTGCTGAGGAAGTCTTTAAAGAAGAACAACATGAAGATTGATGATGATCTGACAGAGAAACAGAGGGCAACATTAAAACAACTGAGAGATGATGGATACATTGCATTCTACAGAGGAACATGGCTGCACAAGAAAAAAAGGCAGCAATCGCCACACCACGAAGGCGTAGATGATGGTACTAGCGGAGACAAAAATCGAGAAGAGTCGAGCCAGGCTGATCACACCGAAGAAGCAGCCACATCAAGAGGGCGAAGATTTAGCGAACATGAAGATCCCAGCGACGAAGACAAAAGCGAAAGGCTCGATTCAAGAAGTGCAACAGACGTCAACGACGACGACGACGACGTCAGAACAGAGAATAACCAACGTTGTGCCAAGACTAATCACCGGCATGGAACCAGGCGTGGAGGTCGTGGTTTTGGCAAAGGTGGTGGTGGCGGCGGGACTCGTGGCGGCGGCGGATGCGGACACGGCATTACCACGTGGCGAAGTGCTCGACGTGACGTCAGTAATTTAGGTGACCCGCACGACGCTGATACTGATGTGGAGGCAGAGACCGAACACGTGAGACAGACGGAGCACGCAGGGAACAGACGAACTATCAACACACGGACTGGTGATAGAAACACACGCCAGAGTCGTATTGACAACATGTTACGTAGTGGTAGGCATTGACTAGATGCAGGCAGACCTGTGCGTCTCTTGAGCTGGAATATAGAAGGGCTGCTGAATAAACTAAGCGAGGTTGAGTTTATTGAATACATACAAGGGTTTGATATTGTCTGTTTGGTTGAAACATTCCTTGAGCTCAACAAATCGCTGGACTGTTTTTCGGAATTCACCCAGTTCTTCAGCCCTTCCACCAAGTTGTCACACCAGGGACGTAGTAGTGGCGGAGTTATGGTTATGGTAAAGCGTTCTCTCTCTAGGTATGTTGAAAAAATTGATATTACACAGGACAACATGATTTGGCTTAAGCTTGATAAGGTAATGTTTGCACATGATAGGGACGTAATTTTGGGAGGAGTTTATATTTGTCCACCCGGGTCGCCATACTATAAACAGCAGCATGTCAATGTAGCGTCAGCAATAACTTTGGTAGAAGAGTGTATTCTTAGTCTTGTGCAGACACGTGACGATTGCAGTTATCTTTTATGTGGGGATTTTAACGCCAGGACTGGTAACTTAAACTCTGTTCTATTTGATGAAACGGATAACACTGATGACGTAGCGCAGTCAGATGTGACCCAGTTCAGACAGTCAGAGGATAAAGTGTTGAACGTCAATGGTCGGAGTCTTCTTGATTTATGTTTAGCGTAAGGCCTTAAGATCTTAAACGGTTGCTGTAAAGGCGATGAAGAAGGTCATTTTACATTTGTGTGAACGACAGGGTCTAGCACAGTTGACTATTTTATATGCTCAGAACAGCTAGCTAATGAAAATGATTACATGGAGCTTATAGTAGCTGACAGGTTTGAATCTAGGCACCTCCCTTTAGAATTTTGTTTTAATGCTAATCACCCCCGCCCAGTAGAAAAGACTTTATTCGTTGAGAAAACGGAGTGGAGGGAGGACAGACGAGAACAGTTTATTGAGGCAGTGAAAGGAGATTCATTTCAAAACAAACTTGCACACGCAACCGAACATTTAACCCTAAACCTGGACAATGCAGTGAATTCATTCAATGCGGCTTTAGCAGAGGCAGCATCATGCATGAAACGAAGTGTCTATTGTGGTCCACGACACAGCAGATGGTATGACGCTGAGTGTAAGGAAGCCAAACGTGACACACGGCGCTGGTGGCGAAAGTTCAGGCGCGTGAAAACCCAGAACATTAAGGGTGCATACAGACTCCAGTTTGTGGAACGGCGCAGGAAATATCATAGTCTGGTAAAAGAGAAACGCCAAACGTACAAAGATTGTAAACTGCGAAATTTAGCAATAAAAGCCAGTGTCTCCAAGTTATTCTGGCAGGAAGTGAGATCCATTCGCTGCACTAGTCAACGTCAACCTGATATCAGTAATGACCAGTGGATGAACCATTTTAGGACGGTGCTTGGAGGAAGTGACCAGTCGGAGAATATCGTAGACCAAGACAACGGGGGCGACAACCAACTAGGCATTGAGTGTCTGGATACAGAAATCACTGCAGATGAAATCCTTAAGGCAGTAAAACATCTTAAATCGGGTAAAGCTCCTGGGCTTGATAAAATTCTTACTGACGCACTTAAGACTTCCATTGAGCACATTCTTCCATTTGTTTTGAAATTGTTTAATCATGTTTTTAACACCGGGCAGTACCCCAAAGCTTGAACTGGAGCCATTATTGTCCCAATTCATAAGAGTGGAGATAAGGACAATCCTGACAATTACAGGGGTATATCCCTACTAAGCATTCTTGGAAAAGCGTTTACTCACATTCTAAATAAGCGGTTAACACAATGGGCTGATGAAAATAGCAAAATAGTTGAAGAACAGGCTGGGTTTCGAGCAGGTTATTCAACAATAGACAACATATTTGTTCTTTATGCAATTGTACAAAAGTATTTTTTTTTAAATCTGGAAAAGTATATGTTTGTTTTGTAGATTTCAAAAAAGCATTCGATACCATAAATAGAAACATCCTGTGGAACGTTTTAAGAAAAAATGGTGTTGGAGGAAAAATGTTACAAATGTTAAAAAGTATGTACATTGATGTAAAAGCCTGTGTGCGATGGTCTAATGGTATCACAGATCCGTTTTCATGTCCTGTTGGTGTAAGGCAAGGATGTGTCTTATCACCAACTTTATTTTCTTTTCTTATCAATGAGCTGGCTTTGGAAATGGCAAAAAATTGTGACTATGGTATACAGCTGACACCAGATGTTGTACAGATTTTAATTTTGCTATTTGCTGATGACGTAATCTTGACTTCATTCTGTGCAATGGGGCTACAAAGACAACTTGATTGTTTGAAATCATTTGCTGATAATTTCTCAATGACAATTAATCTTAGTAAAACTAAAGTGATTGTGTTCCGTAAAGGAGGTTTCCTTGCTGAAAATGAGAAGTGGTGCTATGGCAGAGACAAAATTGAAGTGGTAAACAATTACAAATATTTGGGTTTATATTTTACTACAAAATTAAGTTTAACAAGCAGTGTAAGTGAACTAGCAGTAAAAGCAAAAGCACGAACTGTTCAAATCTTGAGATGCCTGTGGAAGCTGGGGAACGTCCAAAGAGATGTCTTCTTCAAAATGTTCGACGCACAGGTTGCCCCAGTATTGTTGTACGGTGCTGAGCTTTGGGGTTTTCAACAGTACGGAGACATTGAGAAAACTCACTTGTTTGCATGCAAGCGATTTTTGAATGTTGGACTCAACACACCGAACAAAATGATATACGGCGATCTTGGCCGGTACCCCATGTTTTGTCACCGCTGCAGTGAGGTGTGTTAAATATTGGCTAAGAGTGCTGGCTTTGCCGGATGAGAGACTCCCTAGAAAGGCTTATAAGATGTTATATCACTTGGAGAGCCTGGGCAAGAGGTCTTGGGCACATTATGTGAAAGAACTTTTATTCCGGAATGGGTTTGGAAATGTATGAATGCAGCAGGGGGTGGGAAGGATGAAGGTATTTCTGGGAATTTTTAAACAGCGATTGGTTGATCAGTACAGACAAGACTGGATTTCTGAAATTACTTCTTCTGATCGTTTTGAGTTTTATGCCAGTTTTAAACGTACTTTTGGATCTGATAATTATTTTAATGTCAGCCAGCTTCGCTGTTTTCGGCAAGCATATATCAAGTTCAGATTTGGTGTTTCACCAATTCGTGTACATAAGCTAAGATATCGTCAGGATGTTATACCAAGACATCTTCTGTGCCCAGTCTGTCAAAGTGCAAATGAAGATGAAAAACATGTTTTACTAGATTGTACAGGGTATATTGAATTAAGACGGGGTATTCCTTTTTTGGAGTATGCTGTGGGTAATCCGAACAATGTTTCTGTAGGATTGATTATGGCAAACGATGAAGAACAAGTTATTATGCAACTGTCAAAATACCTTTACAGGGTTTTCCAGAAACGACAAGAGCATGCTAGGTAAAATTAATAGGCAGAAATGGTTTATGACATAGTTCTTTGTTGTTTATTTGTTCTTCTTTATTTTATTTATTATTATTATTATTATTATTATTATTATTATTATTATTATTATTATTATTATTATTATTATTATTATTATTGTTATTGGTGTTATTTATTTATTTATTTTTACATTTAAAAACCGGATGTCTTGAAAGAAAATAATGCAAACTAGACAGTTGTGTGTGTTGTGTAAGAATGCTGGTGTCCGATAGAAAATTATGCAAGAATTACAGATATAGATGCGTGTTAAAATGAATGTGTTTACTTGGAAAATGGTTGTAAGATAGCAAGATCTGTTATGCTAGAACATGTGTTTGAGAGAAAATGATACTAGATTGACAGATGTGTGTTAAAATGCAGGTGCTTAATAAAATGTTTGCGGATGGACAGATTGATGTCAGAAAGCAGTGTGTCTGAGAACACGATGCGAATTGACAGATAGTTGAGGGTAAAGATGCATATGTTTGTGAGAAAATGATGTAATGAAGATAGTTGCATTTAAGAATAAGGGAGAGACTGAGTAGAGATTTGACAGAAAAATGATGCTAGAAAGTTCAATAACAGCGAGAATTAAAAACATGCGTTTGGGAGAAAATGAGAAAGGATAGATGGGTATAAGGGCATTTGTGTGTGTGTCGTATACATCTTGTGTTAACTTAATGTCAGAAATGTTGTTTATTTATTTATTTATTTATTTATTTATTTATTTATTTATTTTTATTATTTTTTTAAACTGGTTTTTCTTAATCGTATTTAAATCATGGACCGATTTTAGGGACGCGTACTTTTGTGTTTGTACATTTATGAGGCGTTTCATTGTTGGGTTTTAATGAGAAAGGATAGATGTGGTATAAGGGCATTTGTGTGTAGGTCGTATACATCTTGTGTTAACTTAATGTCAGAAATGTTGTTTATTTATTTTATTTATTTATTTATTTTTTTTTAAACTCGTTTTTCTTAATCGTATTTAAATCATGGACCGATTTTTAGGGATGCGTACTTTTGTGTTTGTACATTTATGAGGAGTTTCATTGTTGGGTTTTAATGTGGCCTGTGGCCTTGAAATGAACAATGTATTGTTTATTCAATAAAATGTCTTACGTCTTACGTCTTACGTCCTCCCTCTCTCCCCTGTCTCAGGCTCTCTCCCCTCTCTCAGCCTCTCTCCCCTCTCTCAGCCTCTCTCCCCTCTCTCATAGTCTCTCCCCTCTCTCATCCTCTCTCCCCTCTCTCAGCCTCTCTCCCCTCTCTCCCCTGTCTCAGCCTCACTCCCCTCTCTCATACTCTCCTCCCTCTCTCCCCTCTCTCATACTCTCTCCCCTCTCTCATACTCTCTCCACTCTCTCCCCTCTCATACTCTCCTCCCTCTCTCCCATCTCTCCCCTGTCTCAGCCTCTCTCCCCTCTCTCCCCTCTCTCAGCCTATCTCCCCTCTCTCCGCCTCTCTCAGCCTCTCTCCCCTCTCTCAGCCTCTCTCCCCTCTCTTCCCTCTCTCATACTCTCTCCCCTCTCTCATCCTCTCTCCCCTCTCTCAGCCTCTCTCCCCTCTCACCCCTGTCTCAGCCTCTCTCCCCTCTCATACTCTCCTCCCTCTCTCCCCTCTCTCATACTCTCTCCCCTCTCTTATACTCTCTCCCCTCTCTCATAGGGGGGCGCTGTTTGGCGCGCTTTTCAGTCAGGTGTACTTTCTTGAGCTCTGACATTTTTATCGCAAGTTTCATTCAAAAGTTGGTCGGTGGATGGATACTGTGTCTCAATTACTTGCGTAGAGGTGTATAAGTGTACCATGCCTGCAGAATCATTGTCTTTTAGGGCCAAGTGTGGTTCATTCGTTGGAATTTTCCTCTATTTCATGTGGCGAAGAGGCAAGTCTATTTTTAGACCACGAGTGCTTCGGATACATTCGTACTCAGCCGGTTTGGTGGTAGGCTTGTTGTTTGCGCAGTTTACGTTTTGCAACTTGTTGTTACGCTGCGGAGAAGTGGAGAGTAACCCTGGCCCTGGCCCTACTGGTCACTCCAAGCAGGACACATCCATGAGGCAGACGCGATTGACCAGCAAGGGTGGAGAGGGGACCAGTACCAGGAGAGACAGTGTTACCGCTGACGCTGGTGGAGACTCGATGCTGCGAGATATACTCAACAAACTGTCAGGTGTGGATACCAAACTGACGACCTTGGACTCGAACATCGACAAACGACTTGAAGGGTTGCGAGAAGAGATGAGAAGTACCTTTTCTACTGTCACCGCTGAGGTAAATGAGCTGAGAGAGGAGGTGGAGAGATTGAGAGAAGAAAATAATGATTTGAGAATGCAGATGGACAAATTTGAGGTCAAGCTTGATGACCAAGAGTGTCAATCTAGACGTAATAACGTTCTTTTTTACGGATTGGCCAGACAGGATCCGATCGACAAAGATGAGGACTGTGAGCTTACTGTGAAAGAGTTTCTAACAGATAAATTAGACATGTCGGTGGATAACTTCGATCGGGTACACCGTACTAGTGACAAACCCAATGCACCGATAATAGCAAGATGTACTTTTTACAAAGAAGAAGGCTGTGAAAAGGGCTTTTTTAGTGTATGATCACCTGGTGATTGATGGCAAAAAATTTGTTCTGTCAAATGATGATATTGTTGAGGAGGGAAGGAAAGGTAAATAATGGTGTGGCCAGCCCTGTAATCTCTGTACTAATAATGTGTTGTCTTGTCAGGATTTTTTCAGTCAATGTTCTTCTATGTGTCAGTCACAAGTGTGTTCTGACCGTGTTTCTATAAATAGCTGCTTGCGTGTGCCTATAACTAGTGATGAAGTAGGCCTCAGTTCTGCTAGTGCGAATGAGAGAGATGAGTGTGATGTGATTGGATCACAGACGGAGGCGTGTGTAGGTCACAGTGAATCACGTGACCGGTTGTTTATGCCACAGAGTTTGCAAGAGGTCAGTTGTGTTTTCTTTGAAGAGTCGTTATTTGGTGCTGAAACTGAAAGTATTGATACTGATAGTGACAGTAGTTCTACATTCCCGGTGGTTGATAATAAAACATTTTCATTCTTTCATTGGAATATTAATGGTGTAAAATCAAAATTATATGATGTTGAATTTGTATCTTTTATTTCCCAGTTTGACTTTGTCTGTTTAGTTGAAACATTTGTTGATTCTTTTGATGCCAATTTCTTCCCTGGGTTTAAGACTTTTTGTAAGCCATCAGTTAAGCTCTCAAAGGCAGGACGCCCTTCTGGTGGTTGTTTAACTTTAATAAAGAATACCTTTCTCCCTTATGTTAAACAGATTGTAATTGATATTGGTTTCTTTTTGTTGTTTATTATTGACAAGAGTGTTTTTGGCTTCTCAAAAGATGTTCTTTATGCATGTGCCTATGTCCCACCTGAGGGCTCTAGGTATTATTCTGTGTTGGTTGATGAGAGTGATGGTGTGTCTTTACTGGAAATATGCCTAATTGATAATGCTCTAATTGATAATGATTATTTTGTTTTGTTGTCAGGTAATTTTAATGCTCGCACATCTAATATATCGCAGCCGGCTTTTCTAGATGACAATGCTGATATACACTTAACTCATTGCTCTGAAAATAATCCTAGAAACTCACAAGATAAAACTATAAATTCGTTTGGTAAAACATTGCTTGATATGTGCACTACTTTAGACTTGTGTATTTTGAATGGTGTGTGTTCTGGCGACCAGGATGGTTGCTACACATACATATGTGAACAGGGTAGTAGTGTTGTTGATTATTTTGTGATGTGATGTGAACTTTTTGCTACATTTTTTGATAATTGTAAACTTGTTGTATGGGATAAAATTGATACACAACATATGCCTGTTGTTCTTTCTATAAAATTCCCTTGTGCAAATGTTGATACTAAGATTACTGATGAGGAAACATATGTTGATAAATATGTATGGGACCCTGACCTTTCTGATGTCTGTAGAAACAATATTTGTTCTCAACACGCTCGTTTTAAGTTAAAAGAAGCTATTGGTTTTATTGATGTGGATGTTGATCATGCCCTGTGTTTGTTTAATGCATGTTTAAAAGACTCCGCAGACTGTATGAAAAGACGGGTTCGTCTTCACAATAGGAAGATTGCATATGACTGGTTTGATGCAGAGTGCAAGAAAGGTAGAAAGCAGACTCGGAAACTGCTAAAAAAAAGTACAGGCGCACTTTGCTCAATACTGATCGGTTTGAATTTTGTAAGGCTAGGAGAGAATATAAACATTTGATTGTTGTCAAGAAAAAACTTTACAATGCTAAGATGATTGAATATTTAGTTTCTTCTGTTAACGATCAAAAAACCTTCTGGCAAACTGTGCGCAAAACTATTCCAAAGCGGAAGTTTGTGAAAAATCAAATAACATGTGACCAATGGTTTGCACACTTTCAGCAACTACTTGAACAAGATATTGACAATTATGAAAATGTCGACACTGCGGATGATGAAGGTGAAAACTTTGATGATCTGGATTTTAATCGCCCAATATCAAGCGCGGAAGTTTTATTAGCCCTTCGCAAATTAAAACCAAATAAAGCAGCAGGGCCAGATGGAATAATAGGAGAAATTTTAAAATACTCCTCAGATGTCATTGTTATATTTTTAGTTAAATTTCTTAATGGCTTATTTACCAAGGGTATTTACCCTGAAAGTTGGTGTGAATCAATTATTCTCCCGCTGTATAAGAAAGGTGATGTAAATAATCCTAGTAATTATAGAGGGATAAGTCTTTGCAATCTTGGTAGTAAAGTTTATGGAATTATTATTAATAAGCGATTGCAAGCATGGGTGGAAGAGAATAATAGTACTGGGGAATGTCAGGCAGGATTTAAAGCCGGTTACTCAACAATTGATCATTTATTTACTTTGATGGCCTGTGTTCAAAAACAATTCCTTAAAAATAGAAAATTATATGTTGCTTTTATTGATTTTGAAAAATGTTTTGATAGTATTAATAAACATTTACTCTGGCCAATACTTATCAAGCATGGTATTAAAGGGAAACTGTACTCCTGTATTAAGAGCATGTACTCAAATGTTAAAGCACGTGTTCGATGTGGTACTAATCTCACACAGTCGATTATTTGTAGTACTGGTGTGAAGCAAGGAGATACATGTAGTCCTGTCTTGTTCAGTTTGTTTATTAATGAGTTGGCATTAGATGTTATTAGAAATGGGAGACATGGAGTAACTTTTTTAATGGACACATTTGAATTATTTATCCTTTTATTAGCAGATGATATTGTTCTTGTATCAGAAACCAGTGTTGGTCTACAAAATCAGTTAAATTCACTGCACAGTGCTGCTTCAAATTTATGTTTAAAAGTCAACATGGACAAAAGCAATATTGTAGTTTTCAGAAAAGGAGGTTATCTTGGAAGGCGAGAAATATGGTTTTTTGGTGGTGAGGTAATGCCCGTTTTGACAGCCTACAAATACCTGGGCATATATTTTTCTACCAAACTAAGTTTTGTTGCCGCGTGTCGTGATTTATCCAGTCGGGCAAAAAGAGCACTTCTTTGTATTTTGCAAAAGCTTCGAATGTTTAATAAATATTCACTGGATGTTTTTTTTATATTGTTTGATGCTCAAGTTCAATCTATTTTAAAATATGGATCCGAAATTTGGGGCTTAGAAAATGCTGCGCATCATTGTGAGAAGATTCATTTGTTCTGCCATGATTTGACAAAAGCGAGTAAGTCCACCTAAGGTCGAAAATGAGTTTTTTGCGCCATCAAACTTGCAAGAGAATGACGCATCTTACCTGTAAAAATCAAATCCGAACTATGTTTAGATTTGGAGATATCATAGAGTAAGTCCTTGTTAAAAAAATTTTAAGTGGGGGAATAAACTGATAAAACCAAGCAAGTCCCCTGCTATTTTGTTTCGGCGATCCTCTGGCTGATGCTCGAGTTGGCATGATGACGTCATTTTCTACAATAATCTGACAAAGAAAAGTAAGTCCTCCCGACCAATGAGAAAGCGCCTTAAGATAAAGTGGACCAGTGAGAATCCATGTTATTGGTGCTGTGCAATATTATTTTCCTGTGAAAATGATGACGAAATTTCGGTCAGCAAAGGACGTGTTCGGCTTTTTGAAAAAGAGTTTTCTTCATGTACTTTCCTGCCCACCATGAAGGATCCTGTAGATCTTCCGCCTACGCGGCAACTTCCACGAGGTGTGGAAATAAACAAACAAACTATCCTTTCCTATCCTATCCTATCCTGTCCCGTAACCCTGAGGTCGTAGGGGCACCACAGATGATCGTTTAACCAGCATACTCCATCTCTCTCTGTCCTCAGAAGCCCTGATGGCTTCGCTCAGTGTCAAACCAGTCCATTCTCGAATGTTGTCCTCCCACCTCTTTTTCGGTCTCCCTCTTCTTCTACATCCTTGCACTGTGCCTTGCAGAATAGTCTTTGCAAGGCCTGATGATCTGGTGACGTGTCCATACCATCGGAGTTTTCGTTTCTTCACCACTGTGAGCAGGTCATCGTGTTGTCAAATGGCTTGTGTGATGGTCTGTCGGACTTCGTCGTTGGTGATGTGTTGGGTATAGGAAATGCCCAGAAGTCTTCTGTAGCACCTCATCTCCATGCTTTGTATTCTTCGTTGTAGATCTGCTGTGAGGGTCCATGCTTCGCAAGCATATAGGAAGATGGAGATGACAAGGGAGCGCAGCAGTCTTACTTTGGAATGTAGAATGATGGTCCTGTCTTTCCAAATGGCTTGAACCTTGTCAGGGCAGCAGTTGTTTGTGCGATCCTGGAGAGGACTTCCTGTCGGGACCCATTGTATGATACAATGGCTCCTAAATATTTGAAGCTATGCACTGTGTTGAGGGATTGGCCTTGGACTTTGATGTCCGTGTTGATGCCATTGGTGTTGTTGGTCATCATCTCGGTCTTCTCTGCACTTATTTCAATTCCACAAGCTTTGGAGGTGGTGTCAAGCCTCTGTACCAGCTGTTCAAGTTCTTGTTCGTCTCCAGCCAATCCATCAATGTCATCCGCAAAACAAAGATTGGAGATTGCTCTACCCCCTATGCTGACTGTGCCTTCGTGATCTGCAAGAGCACCTGACATGATGCGCTCTAGGAAGATGTTGAAGGGTAGGGTGTTGGAGAGAGTAGGCATCCTTGACGCACACCGATTGTTGTTCTGAACCAGTTCCCGATGGCGCTGTTGTGGACGACTGCACTGGTAGCCTTGTCATACAGGTTTTTGATGACTTCAATAATTTTAGGTCTGATGTTGTACGCTTTCATTGTTGCCCATAGAGCTGCATGCCAGACTCGGTCAAACGTTTTCTTGAAGTCTATGAACACATGATATAGATGTTGTTGGTGCTGTAGGTATTTCTCACAGATTATTCTGAGGTTAAAAATCTGTTCAGTGGTACTTCGCCCTGCCCTAAATCCTGCATGTTCTTGAGCTATGATTTGTTCAGCTCGGGGTTTCAACCTGCTGAGTAATATTTTCAGGAGGATCTTGCTGGGATGGATGATGAGGCTGACGGTGCGGTAATTTTCACACTCCTGAAGGTTACCTTTTTTGGGAAGAGTGATGACAAGCGACTGGGCCCATGGTATAGGCCACTCTCCACTCTGCCAGATCTTGTTACAGATAATGGTGAGGGCATCAATCATCGCTTCTCCTCCTGCTTGTAGCAGTTCCGCGGGTATGTTGTCCACTCCCGCTGACTTCCCTTTCTTTAGCGATTGCACTGCTGCCTCAACTTCTTCCCGGAGAATTGGGAGGATTTCTTCTTCAATGTTCTCGAGGGACATGCTAGAACTGATGGGTCTCCATTTGGTGTATGGTTGTAAAGGTCAGAGCAGTACTCTGTCCATCTGTCCAAGACTTCTTGTTCTTCTGTAAGGCATAAGCCAGACTTGCTTTGGATCGTGGAGACTTTGGGCTGTTTGAAATTTGTCAGCCGCTTTACAGTCTGGTAGGCCTTCTTGCTGTTGTTCTTGTTCAGACTGTTCTCTATTTCCTGGCATTGATCTTCTATCCAGTTATCCCTTTGCTGTGCGCATGCCTTTTCGGATGTCATTGTTGATTTTTCGGTAGACATCAGCTCCCTGTGAGGTTTTTTTTTCTTTCTTTTTTTAAATCTCTCTTCGTTTATCACACAGATCCAAAAGTTCAGGTGTGATCCACGGCTTCTTCTTTGGTCGGTGCTTGCCAAGGATCTCAGTGGCGGCATCTGTCACAGCTGAGTTGAAAGTGGTGGTCATGGTGTTGACATCTACTTCACCAGCCCCCAAAATGAGCAGTGGTGCAATTTTCCCTTCAATTGTGGCCTGAAATAGTTCTGCCACCTCCGGGTCTTGCAGTTTGTCCAGGTCGAACTTCAGTCTAGTGCAGTATTTACTCTCTTCAAGTGGAGCCGGAAAGACATCATCAAGAGATCGTGGTCACTTCCGATGTCTGCTCCTGGAAAAGTGCGTGTCCTGCCAATGTTGATGCTTGATCTGAAGCGTTTCTTGACCATGATGTAGTCTATTTGGTTGTGATGCTCCCCCATGGGACTGTGCCATGTCCATCGTCTGGAGTTTTTGTGGAGACCAAGCGTGTTTGCCAGTACCAGATTGTTGTATCTGGCAAACTCCAAGAATCTCAGACCCCTGTCATTTGTCTCGTTGTTGCAGTGGGGTCCACATGTGTCTCCCCAGTTGTGGTGCGCATCTTGGCCAACCTTGGCATTCCACTTCGCTGTCGTCATAGTCTGATGTTGGGGCATAGGTCTGGATGATGGGGATGTTGAAAGGGGCTGCTCTCAAGCGGATGGTAATGAGTCTACTGGGCGGCAACCCATGACAGTGGCTAGAATGTTCTTGTGGACCAAGAATCCAACGCCGTGTTCGTGCCTGTCATCTCTACCGCTGAAATAGAGCCTGTGGCCTTTGTCTGTCGTTGTTTCACCTAGGCCTTTCCAGTGCAGTTCGCTAATGCCTAGAACGTTCCATCGATAGCGGTCCAACTCGTGGGCCAGTTCTTCTAATTTTCCTTCCGCAGTTAGGGTCCTGACATTCCAGGTTCCTGTGACGATGTTGTTTCTCGTGCGGATCTTGCTAAATTGTCCATCAGTAGCATACTTAACACCTCCGTCCTGGTGGCCAACGGAAGGCGCGGTCCTTGAGCCGGGCGACGACCTATCCGGTATGGAATTAGTGGATAGTGTCATCATGCATGTAGTGTGTCTTGGGCAAAAAAGGACCTGGCGGTGCCCAATCCTCTCCAGACTGTTGGGCACAGCCGAAATCCACGAATACAGTGTGGCTCGCCTTGGCCCCGAGCACGTGGTCTTTGAACCTGTAGCAACGTGAGGTTCCTCGCCCTGGCCGGTGACTTCTGTGTAGAAGACTTTCGCCCAGTGATGCCGTGCTAACATTACCCCTGTTAGTCGCCTCTTACGACACGCCGGGAAACATTGGGCCTATTCTATTCAGTGCCCGAACCCACAAACAAACAGCAACAAATATATTACAGACACACAACAAGGGCAACAAAATACAAGACATAAACGTGGTGTAAAGGCAGGAAGATCGCTACAATAGGAAACTGAAAGGAAAATAGTTTTGTATTTTTAAAATTAAATTGGCTGCATCTAATATTATTTTGAAGGGAGAGCAAAAAACAGTGAAGAATGGCTAAAAACAATAAACAGTCACACATATACACTCACTGTAACTGCCGCACCCACATCTTACAAAACCCAACTTATGTGACTCATCTCGTCAGACTTTTTAACAAAGAAACGAAACGGCCTATGGGACTTAATTGGTTTGGTGAATTTTGGGCCAAGGCGAGCCACACTGTATTCGTGGATTTCGGCTGTGGCCAACAGCCTGGAGAGGATTGGGCCCTGCCAGGTCTTTTTTGCCCAAGACACACTACATGATGACACAATCCACTAATTCCATACCGGATCGGTCGTCGCCCGGGCCGTCACCCGGCACAAGGACCGCGCCTTCCGTTGGCCACCAGGACGGAGGTGTTAAGTATGCTACTGATGGACAATATAGCAAGATCCGCACGAGAAACAACATCGTCATAGGAACCTGGAACGTCAGGACCCTAACTGCGGAAGGAAAATTAGAAGAACTGGCCCACGAGCTGGACCACTATCGATGGAACGTTCTAGGTATCAGCGAACTGCGCTGGAAAGGCCTAGGTGAAACAACGACTGACAAAGGCCACAAGCTCTATTTCAGCGGTAGAGATGACAGGCACGAACACGGCGTTGGATTCTTGGTCCACAAGAACATTCTAGCCACTGTCATGGGTTGCCGCCCAGTCTCCAGTAGACTCATTACCATCCGTCTGAGAGCAACCCCTTTCAACATTACCATCATCCAGGCCTATGCCCCAACATCAGACTATGAAGACAGCGAAGTGGAGGATTTTTATGAAAATATACAGGCGGTCCTTGACCAAGTGCCGAAGAAGGACATAGTCATAGTGCAAGGCGACTGGAATGCCAAGGTTGGCCAAGATGCGCACCGCAACTGGGGAGACACATGCGGACCCCACTGCAACAACGAGACAAATGACAGGGGTCTGAGGCTATTGGAGTTTGCCAGATACAACAATCTGGTACTGGCAAACACGCTTGGTCTCCACAAAAAATCCAGACGATGGACATGGCACAGTCCCGGCGGGAAACATCACAACCAGATCGACTACATCATGGTCAAGAAACGCTTCAGATCAAGCATCAACATTGGCAGGACACGCACTTTTCCAGGAGCAGACATTGGAAGTGACCACGATCTCGTGATGATGTCTTTCCGGCTCCATTTGAAGAGAGTAAATACAGCAAAGTGCACTAGGCTGAAGTTCGACCTGGACAAACTGCAAGACCCGGAGGTGGCAAAAATATTTCAGGCCACAATTGGAGGGAAATTTGCACCACTGCTTATTTTGGGGGCAGGCGAAGTAGATGTCAACACCATGACCAATACCTTCAACTCAGCTGTAACAGATGCCGCCACTGAGATCCTTGGCAAGCACCGACCAAAGAAGAAGCCGTGGATCACACCTGAACTTTTGGATCTGTGTGATAAACGAAGAGAGTTAAAAAAGAAAAAGAACACCTCACAGGGAGCTGATGTCTACCGAAAAATCAACAATGACATCCGAAAAGGCATGCGCACAGCAAAGGAGAACTGGATAGAAGATCAATGCCAGGAAATAGAGAACAATCTGAACAAGAACAACAGCAAGAAGGCCTACCAGACTGTGAAGCGGCTGACAAGTGTTAAACAGCCCAAAGTCTCCACTATCCAAAGCAAGTCTGGCATTTGCCTTACAGAAGAACAAGAAGTCTTGGACAGATGGACAGAGTACTGCTCTGACCTTTACAACCATACACCAAATGGAGACCCATCAGTTCTAGCATGTCCCGAGAGCAGAGAAGAAGAAGAAATCCTCCCAATTCTCCGGGAAGAAGTTGAGGCAGCAGTGCAATCGCTGAAGAAATGGAAGTCAGCGGGAGTGGACAACATACCAGCGGAACTGCTACAAGCAGGAGGAGAAGCGATGACTGATGCTCTCACCACTATCTGTAACAAGATCTGGCAGAGTGGGGAATGGCCTACACCATGGACCCAGTCGCTTGTCATCACTCTTCCTAAAAAAGGTAACCTTCAGGAGTGTGAAAATTACCGCACCATCAGCCTCATCAGCCATCCCAGCAAGGTCCTCCTGAAAATAATACTCAACAGGTTGAAACCACAAGCTGAACAAATCATAGCTGAAGAACAAGCAGGATTCATGGCAGGGCGAAGTACCACTGAACAGATTTTCAACCTCAGAATAATCTGTGAGAAATACCTACAGCACCAACAACATCTATATCATGTGTTCATAGACTTCAAGAAGGCATTTGACCGAGTCTGGCATGCAGCTCTATGGGCAACCATGAAAGTGTACAACATCAGCCCTAAAATCATAGAAGTCATCAAAAGCCTGTATGACAAGGCTACCAGTGCAGTCCTCCATAACAGCGCCATCGGGAACTGGTTCAGAACAACAATCGGTGTGCGTCAAGGATGCCTACTCTCTCCAACACTCTTCAACATCTTCCTAGAGCGCATCATGTCAGATGCTCTTGCAGATCACGAAGGCACAGTCAGCATAGGGGGCAGAGCAATCTCCAATCTTCGTTTTGCGGATGATATTGATGGATTGGCTGGAGAGGAACAAGAACTTGAACAGCTTGTACAGAGGCTTGACACCACCTCCAGAGCTTATGGAATGGAAATAAGTGCAGAGAAGACCAAATTGATGACCAACAACACCAATGGCATCAACACGGACATCAAAGTACAAGGCCAATCCCTCAACACAGTGCACAGCTTCAAATATTTAGGAGCCATTGTGTCAGACAATGGGTCTCGACAGGAAGT
Source organism: Oncomelania hupensis (assembly GCA_036898135.1). Lineage (NCBI taxonomy): Eukaryota > Metazoa > Mollusca > Gastropoda > Littorinimorpha > Pomatiopsidae > Oncomelania > Oncomelania hupensis. The sequence continues at coordinate 59,842,878 of CM072522.1, read as the reverse complement.
CCTCTCCAGGATCGCACAAACAACTGCTGCCCTGACAAGGTTGAAGCCCATTTGGAAAGACAGAACCATCAGTCTACATTCCAAAGTAAGACTGCTGCGATCTCTGGTCATCTCCATCTTCCTATATGCTTGCGAAGCATGGACCCTCACAGCAGATCTCCAACGAAGAATACAAAGCATGGAGATGAGGTGCTACAGAAGACTTCTGTGCATTTCCTATACCCAACACATCACCAACGTTGAAGTCCGACAGACCATCACACAAGCCATTGGACAACACGATGACCTGCTCACAGTGGTGAAGAAACGGAAACTCCGATGGTATGGCCACGTCACCAGATCATCAGGCCTTGCAAAGACCATTCTGCAAGGCACAGTGCAAGGAGGTAGAAGAAGGGGGAGACCGAAAAAGAGGTGGGAGGACAACATTCGAGAATGGACTGGTTTGACACTGAGCGAAGCCATGAGGGCTGCTGAGGACAGAGAAAGATGGAGTATGCTGGTTAAGCGATCATCTGTGGTGCCCCTACGACCTTCGGGTTATGGGACAGGATAGGATAGGATAGGAATTTTGAAAACAAGGATTTACTTAATAATAAACTGACAAAACCAAGCGGATTTGACTTACTTGGTTTTGTGAATTTTTTTAACAAGGATTTAATTCAATAATAAACTGACAAAACCAAGCGGGTGACTTGCTTGGTTTTGTCATGTTCTCAACAAAGATCTATCTCAAGAATAATCTGACAAAACAAAGCAAGTCCACAAATAGTCTTAAAACATCAAATCTATCAAACATTTCTTTAACATTCAAGGTATGCACTCTTAAATCGAGGAATTGCATTATAATATGCCATTAAACTTCCAGAAACGATCGCGTAATATAGCGCAACACAAAACGTCGATTTTCTCGAAAGTAGGTTTTGTGGACTTGCTCGGTTTTGTCAGTTCACGGCAGTGTTTGCAATGAAGAAATTATTATGTGTTAATATGCGGACCCCAAATGACCTCGTATATAAAGAGTTAAACAGATTTCCTTTATTAATTAATTTCTCAATGAATACGATTCGTTACTGGTTGAAGTCATGTAAAATGCCTACTGATAAAATCCCGAAAAAAGCTTATTTTTGTTGCTGGATTTAGACAATAGAGGGAAGACAACTTGGGCATCGAAAGTAAGACAGTGTTTAGATGTGCATGGTTTTGGTAATGTTTGGCTAGCACAGGGTGTAGGGAATGAGAGAGAGTTTTTAAGAATGTTTAAGCAGCGCATGGTTGATTGCAGATGGCAAAATTGGAGTGAACATGTGAGCGAAAGCGAAAGATTCCATATGTATAGATTATTTTGCAGCCAATTAAATGTTGTTCCTCAATATTTGAGTATGCCTCTTGACAGTCATCTGAAATTCATTATGACAAAATTCCGATTTGGTGTTTCAGATTTGTTGGTCCACTTTTATCGATATCGGCAATGTAAGCCAGATGATCTAATTTGTCCGCTATGTAAAAACGGTGTGGAGAATGAAATTCATTTCTTACTTTTTTGTCCTTTTCTAATAATTCTCAGAAAGAAGCTAATACCTATAAAATTCCATAGAAATCCAAGTTTATTCCGTTTTCAGTTGCTAATGTCATCAAAACAACCTCATATTGTTAAAAATGTATGTGTTTACTTGTTTCATGCTTTTAAAATTCGGGAATGTGCGTTATCCTGATTGTTATATATATTTAGTTATATGTTTCTGCTAATGTATTGATTGTTTATATATTTATAATTATGTTACTTTGCGCTTTGTATAATGTTGTTATGGTAAATTACCCCCTTTCTAATGGGGCTTTGGCCTTATCGAAATAAATCAATTTCAATTTCAATTTCCCCTCTCTCATACTCTCTCCACTCTCTCCCCTCTCTCAGCCACTCTCCCCTCTCTCAGCCTCTCTCCCCTCTCTCAGCCTCTCTACCTCTCTCCCCTCTCTCCCCTCCCTCATACTCTCTCCCCTCTTTCAGCCTCTCTCCCCTCTCTCATACTCTCCTCCCTCTCTCCCCTCTCTCATACTCTCTCCCCTCTCTCATACTCTCTCCACACTCTCCCTTCTCTCAGCCTCTCTCATCCTCTCTCCCCTCTCTCTTTCAGCCTCTTTCCCCTCTCTCAGCCTCTCTCCCCTCTCCCATACTCTCTCCCGTCTGTCATCCTCTCTCGGCCTCACTCCCCTCTCTCATACTCTCCTCCCTCTCTCATACTCTCTCCTCTCTCACCCTCTCTCATACTCTCTCACCCTCTCTCATACTCTCTCCCCTCTCTCATACTCTCTCCCCACTCTCAGCCTCTCTCCCCTCTCTCATCCTCTCTCCCCTCTCTCATACTCTCTTCCCTCTCTCACCTCTCAGGCTCTCTCGGCCTCTCTCCCCTCTCTCATACTCTCCTCCCTCTCTCCCCTCTCTAAGCCTCTCTCCCCTCTCTCAGCCTCTCTATCTTCTCTCAGCCTCTCTCCCCTCTCTCATACTCTCTCCCCTCTTTCAGCCTCTCTCACCCCCGTTGGGGTGCCGGGGGTTTCAGTATAAATAGTATCCCCACTTTCTGGAAATTTAGTGCTTTAAATTCCCACTGTCGCTGTCTTCCTCATTTACTCTTTCCCATTTCTGATCTGTCCTATCACTCTGCTATACTATCTTCTTCTTCGCTAGATCAATGACCTACTTTTTTTCTTGAAAACTCTTCCTGGACAAGACTCCTTGTTTGTGTATGAGGTCTGTTGGATCAGCTTGGGAGTGTTGGACGCTTTCTGCCGGGTGGTCACTAGGGCTTCCTATGATGTTATTATTTAGCAATATAGGCATGTTATATGTATATGTTTTGTTGATAATTTATAATGATGTTTGTATTCTATTTTGTTTTTGTAACCGGGGGTTCGAGTAGTTGGGGTAAAGCCTCAGCCGTCCCCTGCGTGGGATGTCTTTATTGTAAAGTGACTGGCCGGTGGAGGGCATTCAATTTTCCCACTAGGGCTGTTTCAGCAGATCTTTTATGCGGATCGGGGGTTGTCCGGTCCTGATTTGGCTCGGAAGAGTCCCCTCTCCCAAACTCTCTCCCCTCTCATCCTCTTTCCTCTCTCTCCCCTCTCTCCCCTCTGTCATACTCTCCTCCCTCTCTTAGCCTCTCTCCCCTCTCCCAAACTCTCTCACCTCTCTCCCCTCTCTCCCATCCCCTGGACCTAAAGCAACAATCAATCAATCAATCAATCAGCCTCTCTCCCATCTCTCATCCTCTCCTCCCTCTCTCCCCTCTCTCAGCCTCTCTCCCTTCTCTCCCCTCTCTCATACTCTCTCCCCTCTTTCAGACTCTCTCCCCTCTCTCATACTCTCCTCCCTCTCTCCCCTCTCCCATACTCTCTCCCCTCTCTCATCCTCTCTCGGCCTCTCTCCCCTCTTTCCTCTCTCTCCCCTCTCTCAGCCTCTCTCCCCTCTCCCATACTCTCTCCCCTCACTCAGCCTCTCTCGGCCTCTCTCCCCTCTCTCGGCCTCTCTCCCCTCTCCCATACTCTCTCCCCTCTCTCAGCCTCTCTCGGCCTCTCTCCCCTCTTTCATACTCTCCTCCCCTCTCCCAAACTCTCTCCCCTCTTTCCCCTCTCTCCCCTTTCTCAGCCTCTCTCCCCTCTTCCATACTCTCTCCCCTCTCTCAGCCTCTCTCCCCTCTCCCATACTCTCTCCCCTCTCTCAGCCTCTCTCCCCTCTCTCGGCCTCTCTCCCTCTCTCATACTCTTCTCCCCTCTCCCAAACTCTCTCCCCTCTTTCCCCTCTCTCCCCTTTCTCAGCCTCTCTCCCCACTTCCATACTCTCTCCCCTCTCTCCCCTCTCTCATACTCTCTCCCCTCTCTCAGCCTCTCTCGGCCTCTCTCCCCTCTCTCGGCCTCTCTCCCCTCTCTCATACTCTCCTCCCCTCTCCCAAACTCTCTCCCCTCTTTCCCCTCTCTCAGCCTCTCTCCCCTCTCACAGCCTCTCTCCCCTCTCACAGCCTCTCTCCCCTCTCCCATACTCTCTCCCCTCTCTAATCCTCTCTCGGCCTCTCTCCCCTCTCTCATACTCTCCTCCCCTCTCTCATACTCTCCTCCCCTCTCCCAAACTCTCACCCCTTTCTCCCCTTTCTCAGCCTCTCTCGGTCTCTCTCCCCTCTCTCGGCCTCTCTCCCCTCTCTCAGCCTCTCCCATCTTTCTCCCTTCTCTCAGCCTCTCTCCCCTCTCTCAGCCTCTCTCCCCTCTCTTAGACTCTCCCATCTGTCTCCCTTCTCTCAGCCTCTCTCCCCTCTCACAGCCTCTCTCCCCTCTCTCTGTCTCTCTACCCTCTCTCAGCCTCTCACCCCTTTCTCAGCCTCTCCCATCTCTCAGCCTCTCTCCCCTCTCTCAGCCTCTCTCCCCACTCTCAGCCTCCCTCCACTCTCTCAGCCTCTCTCAGCCTCTCCAATCTATCTCCCTTCTCTCAGCCTCTCTCCCCTCTCTCAGCCTCTCCCATCTCTCTCCCTTCTCTCAGCCTCTCTCCCCTCTCTCAGGCTCTCTCCCCTCTCTCTGTCTCTCTCCCCTCTCTCGGCCTCTCACCCCTCTCTCATACTCTCCTCCCCTCTCCCAAACTCTCTCCCCTCTTTCCGCTCTCTCAGCCTCTCTCCCCTCTCTCGGCCTCTCTCCCCTCTCTCATACTCTCATCCCCTCTCCCAAACTCTCTTCCCTCTTTCCCCTCTCTCAGCCTCTCTCCCCTCTTCCATACTCTCTCCCCTCTCTCAGCCTCTCTCCCTTCTCCCATACTCTCTCCCCTCTCACAGCCTCTCTCCCCTCTCCCATACTCTCTCCCTTCTCTCATCTTCTCTCTGCCTCTCTCCCCTCTCTCATACTCTCCTCCATTCTCCCAAACTCTCTCCCCTTTCTCCGCCTCTCTCGGCCTCTCTTCCCTCTCTCGGCCTCTCTCCCCTCTCTCAGCCTCTCCCATCTCTCTCCCTTCTCTCAGCCTCTCTCAGCCTCTCTCCCCTCTCTCAGCCTCTCCCATCTCTCTCCCTTCTCTCAGCCTCTCTCACCTCTCTCATCCTTTCTCCCCTCTCTCTGCCTCTCTCCCCTCTCTCAGCCTCTCCCATCTCTCTCCTTTCTCTCAGCCTCTCCTCCCTCTCTCAGGCTCTCTCCCCTCTTTCAGCCTCTATCAGCCTCTCCCATCTCTCTCCCTTCTCTCAGCCTTTCTCCCCTCTCTCAGCCTCTCTCCCCTCTCTCAGCCTCTCCCATCTCTCTCCCTTCTCTCAGCCTCTCTCCCCTCTCTCAGGCTCTCTCAGCCTCTCACATCTCTCTCCCTTCTCTCAGCCTCTCTCCCCTCTCTCCCTTCTCTCTGTCTCTCTCCCCTCTCTCAGCCTCTCTCCCCTCTCTCAGCCTCTCTCCCCTCCCTCAGCCTCTCTCCCTTCTCTCTGTCTCTCTCCCCTCTCTCAGCCTCTCTCCCCTCTCTCAGCCTCTCTCAGCCTCTCCCATCTCTCTCCCCTCTCCCATACTCTCTCCCTTCTCTCATCTTCTCTCGGCCTCTCTCCCCTCTCTCATACTCTCCTCCCCTCTCCCAAACTCTCTCCCCTCTCTCAGCCTCTCTCCCCTCTCCCATACTCTCTCCCCTCTCTCAGCCTCTCTCGGCCTCTCTCCCCTCTCTCGGCCTCTGTCCCCTCTCTCAGCCTCCCCCATCTCTCTCCCTTCTCTTAGCCTCTCTCCCCTCTCTCAGCCTCTCCCTTCTCTCAGCCTCTCAGCCTTTCTCCCCTCTCTCTGCCTCTCTCCCCTCTCTTAGCCTCTCCCATCTCTCTCCTTTCTCTCAGCCTCTCCTCCCTCTCTCAGGCTCTCTCCCCTCTTTCAGCCTCTCCCATCTCTCTCCCTTCTCTCAGCCTCTCTCCCCTCTCTCAGGCTCTCTCCCCTCTCTCAGCCTCCCCCATCTCTCTCCCTTCTCTCAGCCTCTCTCCCCTCTCTCAGGCTCTCTCCCCTCTCTCAGCCTCTCCCATCTCTCTCCCTTCTCTCAGCCTCTCTCCCCTCTCTCAGCCTCTCTCCCTTCTCTCTGTCTCTCTCCCCTCTCTCAGCCTCTCTCCCCTCCCTCAGCCTCTCTCCACTCTCTCTGTCTCTCTCCCCTCTCTCAGCCTCTCTCCCCTCTCTCAGCCTCTCTCCCTTCTCTCAGCCTCTCCCATCTCTCTCCCTTCTCTCAGCCTCTCTTCCCTCTCTCAGGCTCTCTCCCCTCTCTCAGCCTCTCCCATCTCTCTCCCTTCTCTCATCCTCTCTGCCCTCTCTCAGGCTCTCTGCCCTCTCTCAGGCTCTCTGCCCTCTCTCAGCCTCTCCCATCTCTCTCCCTTCTCTCAGCCTCTCCCCTCTCTCAGCCTCTCTCCCCTCTCTCTGTCTCTCTCCCCTCTCTCGGTCTCTCTCCCCTCTCTCATACTCTCTTCCCCTCTCCCAAACTCTTTCCCCTCTTTCAGCTCTCTCCCCTCTCTCAGCCTCTCTCCCCCCTTCCATACTCTCTCCCCTCTCTCAGCCTCTCTCCCCTCTCCCATACTCTCTCCCCTCTTACAGCCTCTCTCCCCTCTCCCATACTCTCTCCCTTCTCTCATCCTCTCTCGGCCTCTCTCCCCTCTCTCATACTCTCCTCCCCTCTCCCAAACTCTCTCCCCTTTCTCCCCTTTCTCGGCCTCTCTCCCCTCTCTCGGCCTCTCTCCCCTCTCTCGTCCTCTCCCATCTCTCTCCCTTCTCTCAGCCTCTCTCCCTTCTCTCAACCTCTCTCCCCTCTCTCAGCCTCTCCCATCTCTCTCCCTTCTCTCAGCCTCTCTCTTCTCTCTCAGCCTCTCCCCTCTCTCTGTCTCTCACCCCTCTCTCAGCCTCTCACCCCTCTCTCAGTCTCTCCCATCTCTCTCCCTTCTCTCAGCCTCTCTCTCCTCTCTCAGCCTCTCTCCCCACTCTCAGCCTCTCCCATCTCTCTCCCTTCTCTCAGCCTCTCTCCTATCTCTTAGCCTCTTTCAGCCTCTCCCATCTCTCTCCCTTCTATCAGCCTCTCTCCCCTCTCTCAGCCTCTCTCCATTCTCTCTGTCTCTCTCCCCTCACTCAGCCTCTCTCCCCTCTCTCAGCCTCTCTCCCCACTCTCAGCCTCTCTCAGCCTCTCCCATCTCTCTCCCTTCTCTCAGCCTCTCTCCCCTCTCTCAGCCTCTCCCATCTCTCTCCCTTCTCTCAGCCTCTCTCAGCCTTTCTCCCCCCTCTCAGCCTCTCTCCCCTCTCTCAGCCTCTCCCATCTCTCTCCCTTCTTTCAGCCCCTCTCCCCTCTCTCCCTCTCTCAGCCTCTCCCATCTCTCTCCCTTCTCTCAGCCTCTCTCCTTTCTCTCAGCCTCTCTCCCCTCTCTCTGTCTCTCTCCCCTCTCTCAGCCTCTCACCCATCTCTCAGCCTCTCCCATCTCTCTCTCTATTCTCTCAGCCTCTCTCTCCTCTCTCAGCCTCTCTCCCCACTCTCAGCCTCTCCCAACTCTCTCCCTTCTCTCAGCCTCTCCCATCTCTCTGCCTCTCTCAGCCTCTCCCATCTCTCTCCCTTCTCTCAGCCTCTCTCCCCTCTCTCCCTTCTCTCTGTCTCTCTCCCCTCTCTCAGCCTCTCTCCCCTCCCTCAGCCTCTCTCCCTTCTCTCAGCCTCTCTCCCCTCTCTCAGCCTCTCTCCCCACTCTCAGCCTCTCCCAACTCTCTCCCTTCTCTCATCCTCTCTCCCCTCTCTCAGCCTCTCCCATCTCTCTGCCTCTCTCAGCCTCTCCCATCTCTCTCCCTTCTCTCAGCCTCTCTCCCCTCTCTCAGCCTTTTTACCCTATCTCAGCCTCTCTCAGCCTCTCCCATCTCTCTCCCTTCTCTCAGCCTCTCTCACCTCTCAGCCTTTCTCGCCTCTCTCAGCATAGTAAAAAGGATCTGTTGAGCATTAACACTAAAGGACAGATTATATCTACATTTTTCACATTCATACCTACATGCAGTAACACATCACAGCCATTTTCATGTACCATCAATCCTGAAACAAGCAATATAACAGCAGGGTGACTCTCTTGTTGTCTCCTTTACAATCAATGGTAAAATGCTGCACATTGTATAACTGGTATCACAAAGGTGGTTGCAAACATCCCATGCCATACAATGGTGGTTACACATATCCAATGCTATACAATGGTGGTTACATATATCCCATGCTATACAATGGTGGCTACTTAGTTAGTTATTCATTGCTTACAGGGTCCATATGACTGCAAAGAGCCGAATCAGGACCACAAAATCATTACCACAACTTCACTGAAAGAGGACTCGCCCTGTATCCGCATAAAAGATCTGCCAAAACAACCCTAGTGGTAACAGTGAAGGCACTTCACCATCCGGTCATCACGCAGGGGATGCTGAGGCGATACTCTAATTTATCAAACCTCCGTTTACAAAAACAAAATAGAATATAAACATCATTATAAAATATCAACAAAACACATACATATAAAATGCCTACATAGCCAAATAATAACATCACAGGAAACCCCAGTGACCACCTGGCAGAAAACGTCCAATATTCCCAAGATGATCCAACAGACCTCACACACAAATAAGGGGTTTTGTCCCAGAAGAGTTTTCAAGAAAAAAAGGTAGGTGAATGGTCTAAAGAAGAAGAAGATAGTATAGTAGATTGATAGAACAGAGTAGGAATGGAAAAGAACAAAGGAGAAAGACAGCGACAGTGGGAATTTAAAGCACTAGATTTCCAGAAAGAAGGGATACTATTTATACTGAAACCCCCGGCATAGAGGGATTGGTGGTTACAAACATCCATGCCATACAATGGTGGTTTGATTGATTGATTTATTGTTGCTTTAGGTCCAGCGGACTCTTCCGAGCCAAATCAGGACCGGACAACCCCCGATCCGCATAAAAGATCTGCTGAAACAACCCCAGTGGGAAAATTGAATGCCCTCCACCGGCCAGCCACTTTACAATAAAGACATCCCACGCGGGGGACGGCTGAGGGTTGACCTCAACTACGCGAACACCCCGGTTACAAAAACAAAATAGAATACAAACATCATTATAAATCATCAATGAAACACATACATATAAAATGCCTATAGTGCTAAATAGTACAATCATAGGAAGCCCTAGTGACCACCCGGCAGAAAGCGTCCAACACTCCCAAGCTGATCCAACAGACCTCATACACAAACAAGGAGTCTTGTCCAGGAAGAGTTTTCAAGAAAAAAGGTAGGTCATTGATCTAGCGAAGAAGAAGATAGTATAGCAGAGTGAAGGACAGAGCAGGAATAGGAAAGAGTAAATGAGGAAGACAGCGACAGTGGGAATTTAAAGCACTAAATTTCCATAAAGTGGGGATACTATTTATACTGAAAACCCCCGGCACTCCAACGGGGGTACTGTTGCCGCAGTGAATCTGTCTTGCCTATAAAGGAAAGACAGGTTTTCAACTGTGGCTTTCACTGTTCCCTTTATAGGTTTGAACAATCTACAGTGGCAAGATTGCTCATGACCCCAAGGGGTACAATGATGGTTACAAACATCCCATGCTATACAATGGTGGAATTTCAAGGATCTAAAAAAATATCACAAGTATTATATCTTCTACCCTGCCTTTCTCAATCTAGGCTTCTTTTAGTACTTGACTTGAGTCAACACTTATCACATGCATAATGTGTCTTTATAGCATGTGACAACTGGTGATACCTCAAACTCCTAGCATAAATGTTGTCTCCTTTATATTCCATGGTTAAATGTTTCACATAATATACACTGACAGCATTCAACAGATTACATAAATTGCACACCATTTTCTCTCCAGAATATGTGTGGGATACTATGTTCAAATTTTAATCTCAACAATGTTCACAATATTATTCAAGCCATAAAGCAGAATTGCTGTCAAGAATTAGTTATTAATAGGGCCCAGCGGACTGCAGAGAGCCAAATGAACGTGGATTAAAGAGGCTGTCAAGAGTTTTAGGCATTTAGATTTATTTTACCTTGAGAAAAACTTTCAAATAAACTGGAAACCTTGGTTTTATCTGACGACTCTTGTTATTTTTATCTTCTTTTCTGCCTCCAGCCTATGTTACTGTAATCTTCTTCAAGTACTCAATTTAAATATAAGCATTATTGCACAGCCCCTAATTGTCCTTTCTGTATGTACCAACATGTGATTCATCAAACTGTCAGTATGTACCAACATGCGATTCATTAAAATATCAGTATGAACAAAAGCATTAAATATTACACATATGTCACATAAATTTCACTTTAGGATGTATCAACATGTGTTGCTTCAAATCGTCAACCACAGAGAAAGGCTTAAAAAAACATCACACACATGCTTTTCTCTTCTGAACATGTAAGTGTATGTCTCTTCAACTGGCAAGCAGAAAGAAAAGATTTTTCTACAACTGTCAAACACATGAATTTTTGTATCCAGAATGTGTTAACTTGCGTTTCTTCAAACCGCTAACCAAAGTGAAACTTTATTACAAATCTTACAGATGATTTTTCTCTCTTGTATTTATAAGCTTATGTACCTTCAAATTGCTAGCCTGAGTGAAAGCTTTATTAAAATATTACACACGTGATTTTTCTCTCCCGTATATATATAAGCTTATGCAACTTCAAACTGCCAGCCTAACTGAAAGCTTTATTACAAACATTACACACATGATTCTTCTCTCCTCTATGTTTAAGTTTATGCCTCGACAAACTGCCAACATTATGTAAATTCAAACTGTAAGCCTGAATGAAAGCTTTATTACAAACATCAAACACATCATATTTATCTCTTGTATGAGTACACTAATGCCTTTTAAAACAGCCAACCAGGGTGAAAGCTTTATTACAAACATTACACACATAATTCTTCTCTCCTGTATGTATAAGCTTATGTAACCTCAAATTGCCAGCCTGAGTGAAAGCTTTATTACAAATATTACACACACGATTTTCATCTCCGGTATGTATAAGCTTATGTAACTTCAAACTGCCAGCCTGACTGAAAGCTTTATTACAAACATCACACACATGATTATTCTCTCCTGTATGTATAGTATAAGCTTATGGAACTTCAAACTGCTAACCTTACTAAAAGCTTTATTACAAACATTACACACATGATTCTTCTCTCCTCTATGTTTAAGTTTATGCCTCGACAAACTGCCAGCCTGAGTGAAAGCTTTATTACAAACATTACACACATGATTCTCCTCTCCTGTGTGTATAAGCTTATGTAACTTTAAATTGCCAGCCTGAGTGAAAGTTTTATTACAAACCTTACACACATGATTCTTCTCTCCTGTATGTATAAACTTATGTAACTTCAAACTGCCAGCCTCAGTGAAAGCTTTATTACAAACATCACACACATGATTTTTGTCTCCTGTATGCACAAGCTTATGTAAATTCAAACTGTGAGCCTGAATGAAAGCTTTATTACAAACATCAAACGCATCATATTTATCTCTTGTATGAGTACGCTAATGCCTTTTCAAACAGCCAACCAGAGTGAAAGCTTTATTACAAACATTACAAACATGATTCTTCTCTCCTGTATGTATAAACTTATGTAACCTCAAATTGCCAGCCTGAGTGAAAGCTTTATTACAAATATTACACACATGATTTTTCTCTCCTGTATGTATAAGCTTATGTAACTTTAAACTGCCAGCCTGACTGAAAGCTTTATTACAAACATCACACACCTGATTCTTCTCTTCTGTATGTATACGCTTATATAACTTCAAACTGCAAGCTTGCGTGCAAGCTTTATTACAAACATCACACACAAGATTCTTCTCTCCTGTATGTATAAGCTTATGTAACTTCAAACTGCCAACCTGACTGAAAGCTTTATTAAAAACATTACACACGATTCTTCTCTCCTCTATGTTTAAGTTTATGCCTTGTCAAACTGCCAGCCTGAGTGAAAGCTTTAGTACAAACATCACACACATGATTTTTATTTCCTGTATGTATCAGCTTATGTTCCTTCAAATGGCCAGCCCGAAAGAAAGCTTTACCACAAACAGCACACACATGATTTTTCTCTCCTGTATGTGTAAGCTTATGTACCTTCAAACAGCCAGCTCTAATGAAAGCTTTATTACACACATCACACACATGATTTTTCTCTCCTCTATGGGTAAGCTTATGTCTATTCAAAGAATTACCTTGACTGAAAGCTTCACCACAATCCTCACACACATGCTTTTTCTCTCCTGTATGTGTAAGCTTATGTACCTTCAAATAGACAGATCTAGCAAAAGCTTTATTACAAACATCACACACATGATTCTTCTCTCCTGTATGTATAAGCTTATGTACCATCAAATAGCCCACCTGAGCGAAAGCTTTATTACATACATCACACACATGATTTTTCTCTACTGTATGTATAAGCTTATGTTTCTTCAAATTGCCAGCCCTAGTGAAAGCTTTATTACAAACATCACACACATGATTTTTCTCTACTGTATGTATAAGCTTATGTTTCTTCAAATTGCCAGTCCTAGTGAACGCTTTATTACAAACATCACACACATGATTTTTCTCTACTGTATGTATAAGCTTATGTTTCTTCAAACTGCCAGCCTCAGTGAAAGATTTATTACAAACATCACACACAGGATTTTTCTCTCCTGTATGAGTAAGCTTATGTGCCTTCAAAGAATTAGCATGAGTGTAAGCTTTACCACAATCATCACACACATGATTTTTCTCTCCTGTATGTATAAGCTTGTGTATCCTCAAGTTGTTGGCCCGGGTAAAAGATTTATTACAAACATCACACACATGATTTTTCTTCCCATTATGTATAAGCTTATGTGCCTTCAAAGTACCAGCCTGAGTGAAAGCTTTATTACAAACATTACACACATGATTCTTCTGTCCTGTATTTATAAGCGTATGTTTCTTCAAATGGCAAGCCTGAGTAAAAGCTTTATTACAAACATTACACAAATGATTCTTCTCTCCTGTATGTATAAACTTATGTTCCTTTAAATGGCCAGCCTCAGTGAAACCTTTATTACAAAAATCACACACATGATTTTTCTCTTCTGTATGTGCAATAAGCTTATGTAACTTTAACCTGAGATCCTCAGTAAAAGCTTTATTACAAACATTACAAACATGAATCTTCTCTCCTGTATGTATAAGCTTATGTAACTTTAAACTACCAGCCTGAGTAAAAGCTTTGTTACAAACATTGCACACATGATTCTTCTCTCCTCTGTGTATAAGCTTATGTTCCTTCAAATGTCCATCCTGAGTAAAAGCTTTATTACAAACATCACACACATGATACTTTTGTTTTCTGGTCTTTTGTTTCTGCTCTGTCTTTGATCTACACTCCTGATCTGTGAGACTGACTTCACTGTGGGGAGTGACTGAGGTAGAAGAGAACTTGACCAATAATGACTGTGGTGTTGAGTTGACACCAAGCAGTTGTGTAGCACATGCATGTGGAATCTGAAAAAGAAATACAAGATTTACACTAAACACTAACTTTAAAGTGTTGAAAGATATATAAGAAACACTAACTTCAAAGTGCTCACAGGTATATAAGAAACACTAACTATTAAGTTGTTACTGTAGTATATAAGAAACACTAACTATAAACTGTTGACAGATGTATAAAAGAAACACCAGCAATAAAGTGTTGTCTATAACTATTAAGTTGTTACTGCAGTATATAAGAAAGACTAACTATAAAGTATTGACAGATGTGTATAAGAAACACTAACTATAAAGTATTGACAGATGTGTATAAGAAACACTAACTATAAAGTGTTGACGGACTTATACAAGAAACACTAACTAAAAAGTGTTGACAAATGTATATAACAATAACTATAAAGTGTTGACAGATGTATATAAGAAACACTAACTATAAAGTGTTGACAGATGTATATAAAACACTTACTATGAAGTGTTGATAGATGTATATTAGAAACACTAACTAAAAAGTGTTGACAGATGTATATAATACTAGCTATAAAGTGTTGACAGAGGTATATAAGAAACACTAAATATAAAGTGTTGACAGATGTATATAAGAAACACTAACTATAAAGTGTTGACAAATGTATATAAGAAACACTAACTATAAAGTGTTGATAGATGTATATTAGAAACACTAACTATAAAGTGTTGACAGATGTATATAAGAAACACTAACTATAAAGTGTTGACAGATGTATATAAGAACGTTAGCTATAGAGTGTTGACAGATGTATATAAGAAACACTAACTATAAAGTGTTGGCATATGTATATAAGAACACTAACTATAAAGTGTTGACAGAGGTATATAAGAAACACTAACTATAAAGTGTTAACAGATGTATATAAAAAGGGGGATGGGGAATGACAGGTGGGGAAAAGGGTGAACAGGGTGGTGGGAGGAGGGGGGGCAGGTAATTGCCTGATGAGTTCCTACTTCATTACTAAGAAAATAAGACTGAAGTCAGACAACAGTCATTGCCTGATGAGTTCCTACTTCATCACTAAGATTAAGTCAGACTACAGGTATTGCCTGATGATTCCTACTTCATTGCTAAGAAAATGAGACTGAAGTCAGACTACATTCATTGCCTATGATTCCTACTTCATCACTAACAAAATGAGACTGAATGTTACACTCGATGTTGTTTTTTCTCTATCGGTAGTTGATTCAGCCCCGATGCTTGAATTCCTGATAGGTGTAACTCAGATTCATTTATCCACGCAGCCCGTTCAATCATCAACAAGTCAGGAGTCGTCTTATGAAGTTTTCCACTTTTATTCAGCACACATCAACAACTGCATACAATCGCTCAATCGCTTTTTCCACTCTGCAATTCTCAACTTTGAACTTTCCACTTTTAACAACTTTCTCAACTCTAATACAACAGCTCTCTCTACTGTCAACTCTCTCTAAAAAAACCACCACTTGAAACAGTGCGGCACTATATATATATATACTCTCTCTAAACTCCAGAAAGAGCGATAAAACCCCCCAACGTGACACACCTCAACCAATCAGAATTAATTTCATCATCACTGTCTCACGTCATACAACCCTATTTGGCATGGAAACTTCCATGGTTACCACGAGAACTATCCATATGCTTCGATCGAAAGTAAACAACCAATTCTCGAAAATTCCCAAATAATATCGACCAACTAAAAACACCAACTTTATACAAAGCTTCTTCTAATAACAACGCAAAATCAAATCAAAGATAAATACACTCTATTGCTGCATGCGTTGCAAAATAAAACGAACAGATCTATCGTGCGCGTCACACACGCAAGCCTACCATCGCACACGCTTCACACATAATATCGTGCGCATTTTACACGCACCATCATGCGCGTTTCAACGTAACACTGAAGTCAGACTAAATTCATTGCCTTATGAGTTCCTACTTCATCACTAAGAAAATGAGACTGAAGTCAGACTGAAGTCAGACTACAGTGATTGCCTGATGAGTTCCTATTTCATCACTAAGGAAATGAGACTGAAGTCAGACTACAGTCAGAAAAATGCTAAACATTTACAATCCCTGAATTATTAGACATCGTCAAAATGAATTATTAGACATCATCAAAATGAATTTTAAATTTGTAACTCATTAAAGCACGACCTGTACTTTGATCTAACCTATATAATGTGCAAAACAAGTAACATATCATCATCTTCATTATCATCATCATCATCATCATCATCATCATCATCATCATCATCATCATTATCATCATCATCAGAGTGGTCCTGATTTGGCTCTTTGCAGTCCGCTGGACTTTATAAACAATGACTAACTTATCTTTAGTATTTTTTGTATTAATATAATAGATTATTATACCATAATCACAGCAAGAATGTATTGAGTTTCTAGAAAATGTTTAAAATAAGCCTACTTCAGTCCTAAAATTACAAGGATATGTGACTTAGGTAGGAGACTATTAAAGTGGTTTTCTCTGTTTACTCCGGTTTCCTCCATCCGTTCAACAAATTATAATTATTATGGTATCGGTTGCAGTCACAATCAAAATGTCAAAAATAAAAATGTGATTTCCTTTCCGTGTAGTAATAGCAATATCCTGCCTTCACACCACATGTATGAGTAATAGATGTGTTTGTGGTGTGTGCCACACTGAGTGAAACATGTCAGTGTGTTTGTTGGTACTGATAGCAGCGCTGATCGGTGATTTGTTGAACAGCGGCTACAGTGATACCTCAAGTTACAAACCAAGTTCTGGAAACGTTCATAATCTGAAATATTGAAATCAATGAAATAGAGACAATCCGTTTCAAGACGAAAGAATCGTTCTTTTTTTACTTACATCTGGTCATTTACCTGACAAAAGGCAAAGAATATGTGTACTTGTATAATATACAGAGAAAGAAAACAACCAAATAAATTAAAGGTAAAATAAAAATAAAAAAAAGATTTAGTCTATCTTTCTTAGTCTTACCAAGAAAACCATAATGGGAAACATGTCACTTTTTTTGCAATTCTGAATCATTAGTTTCATGAGTTTCTTGTCGCAGTTTCTTGGCAGCTGACTAGGAATCTTTCTGCACCAAGAAACTATAAAGGGAAATTTGTCCTAACCTACTGTTCCTTACGCAAGAACAAAAATTTTAAAAGTTGTTCGTAACCCGTAACCCGAAGTAATTGTGACCTGAGGTGTTCGTAACCAAAGGTATAACTGTATATGGCATCCATTATTATTATTATTGGATTAGTGTCCCACATAGTTATTGTGTGGAAGATTTGTAAAAGACACGTCAAGTTCCATTATTACCTCAGACTCCATTGGAAGTAAATCTATGTCTCTCTCTGTCTTCACCCACACCATCTTTGTTTCCAATGGGTCTCTGCATTCTGTAACAAAAAAATCAGCAAATGTATCATGGGTGATAGCACTGTTGGTTAGGTTTGAGAGCACAAACCCTGCAGATGATGAATTTATATGACTTAGATACAAGACTTTTCAGGTCACCTAGTGTTTTCTGTAAAGCCCTGTGGACTCAGGCACGGAACAGAAATAGATCCAATGTTTCATAAGAGGCGATCAAAAGGGATGTTAGCACGGCATCACTGGGCGAAAGTTTTCTACTCAGAAGTCACCGGCCAGGAGGAATGAATCTCATGTTACTACAGGTTCAACGGCCACGTGCTCGGGGCCATGGCGAGTCACACAATATTCATGGATATCAGTTGTGGCCAACAGCCTGGAGAGGATTGGGCCCTGCCAGGTCTTTCTTGTCCATGACACACCATATCATGAAAAGAACCACTCATTCCATACCAGATCGATTGTCGCCCGGGTCACCAAGGACAGCGCCTTCCATTGACCACCAGGATGGAGGTGATAAGTGTGCTTCTAAAGGACAACTTAGCAAGATCCGCACGAGGGACAAAAAACAACAACAACAACAATGAGCTGTAAATCTGTTGGGAGTTGCAGCAGCAACAGCAAGAGTTAAAATTACAGTATCATCAGCCCAGTCTCCACTAGGCTCATTACGATCCATCTGAGAAAAACCCATTTCAACATCACCATCATCCAAGCCTATGCCCAAACATCAGAAACTGACGACAGCAAAGTCGGGGATTTCTATGAACATCTACAGGCTGTCCTTGACCAAGTGCCGAAGAAAGACATAGTCATAGTGCAAGGCGATTGGAATGCCAAGGTTGGCCAAGTTCCGCACCACAACTGGGGGACACATGTGGACCCCACTGCAACAATGAGACAAATTACAGGAGTCTGAGACTGAGACTCTTGGAGTTTGCCAGATACAACAATCTGATACTGGCAAACACGCTTAATTGGTCTCCACAAAAAATACAGATGATGGACATGACACAGTCCCTGTGGGGAGCATCACAACCAGATCGACTACATCATGATCAAGACATGCTTCAGATCAAGCATCAACATTGGCAAGACACGCACTTTTCCAGGAGCAGACATCGGAAGTGACCACGATCTCGTGATGATGTCCTTCAGGCACCACTTGAAGAGAGAAAACACAGCAAAGTGCACTAGACTAAAGTTCGACCTGGACAAACTGCAAGACCCAGATGTGGCAGAAATATCATATCACTGTCAGATGCTGTCTTAACTTTACACAACAGTGGGATATGTGGTTCCATCACGTCATTGCTTTCTGATTCTTCCTTAATGCTGAACTCACTGTCAGTCATGTTAGTGGTACCTCTGACAATCTGTTTACTGCTGCTGTGAGAAACATGATGGTTTTCTCTTCCTGCAAGTTCTAAACAAAACAACGGCTTTCATGTGAATAGTTCCTGACAGCAAGCAGACCTCCTTCAGGTCGGACAAGAATATCAGTTGCTAACCGAGGACTGACAGGTTCCGTCGGTTTCTTCTGCCAAGCACTAATCGACTCACAAACGTTATTCCTTGACTTTATGAAACCTGATCAGTTAGTCAGTCTGATAAATTTAGCCATCAGCCATAATGTTTGCCTACCTGCCTGCGAGTTTGTGTGAGTGCGTGCATGATTTAATCGAGTGTGAAATAGCATGCTAGTGTGTGTGTGTACTGCGTGTGTGTGTGATATAGAATATAGTAGATATATACAATGTCTAATACAGTATTTGTTGTTGATGTTGTGAAAACTGTGCATTGTGTCTTTATGTGGATGATGTGTGTGTGTGTGTGTGTGTGTGTGTGTGTGTGTTTGTGTTAATTTTTCAGTCTTATTTTGTTATTTGGCTTGGCATGGGATGACCATGCATGTACATGGGTAGCATGTGTTGTATGCCTGTGGTTGGTGTTTGTGCGTAGTGGCGCTGGTTTGAAGATGGTGTGTCGGGGTGTATTCGTGAGTGTACAGCACAAGTATGTTTGGGGTGTGGGATAGTTGTTTTATTTTATGTGTTGCACTAGATATTTTGTTGTTTCTTCATGTCATAAATAATTTTATTGCTAAGATAAAACACAAGGAATATGTCTCAGAATTGAGATAATATGCACGCACACACACACACACACACAAACACGCACACACACACACATACATACACACACATGTGTAGCATATGAAGAGAAAGGCTGAGTTACTATGGGGCTTACATTAAAAAAAAGTCCCCAATAGGAAATGTTCCTGTCACATGCATGTAGCATAGCTCAGAGCCTTTTCTACACTTTAGGTCAAGAAAGCTGAAACTGTACAGCAGTTAAGCCACAATCACAATACAGATAACAACTTGACAATTATTGCTAAGTATAAAACACTACTGCTAAGTATAAAACACTACTGCTAAGTATAAAACACTACTGCTA
Source organism: Oncomelania hupensis (assembly GCA_036898135.1). Classification (NCBI taxonomy): domain Eukaryota; kingdom Metazoa; phylum Mollusca; class Gastropoda; order Littorinimorpha; family Pomatiopsidae; genus Oncomelania; species Oncomelania hupensis. The sequence continues at coordinate 59,823,538 of CM072522.1, read as the reverse complement.
AGTATAAAACACTACTGCAAAGTATAAAACACAACTGCTAAATATAAAACAATACTGCTAAGTATAAACACTACTGCTAAGCATAAAACTCTACTGCTAAGTATAAAACACTACCGCTAAATATAAAACACTAGTGCTAAGAATAAAACACTACTATACTTACTGTATCCCTCTGTGTCACTGTCTGGCTTTGTCTTTACTTTACACAACTCTGAGTCACGTGGCTCCTGAAATCAATGATGAAAATATATTATTTTACAACAACTATCGGTACATTTGGATTACTGTACCACACAGTTCATGTGTTGATTTGTATAAGAGACACGAAGCTCGGTTATTACCTCAGGCCCCACTGGTTGTACATTAATATATGTCTCCGACTTCACCCACACTGTCTTTGTGTCCAATGGCCCACTGCTTTCTGTAACAAAGAAATCAGCAAACACATCATGGGCGAGTGCCATAGTGGATGATAAAACTGAACAGTAGTTGTCACTGACATCCAAAGTCCTGTGTGGATCACACCAACTTGTGATCCCTATGGAAAAAGGGACAGGAATGTAAATAAAATAAAAAATAAATTAATAAACAGTTGTTGTCTGACACCCATAGTCCTGTGTGGATCACACACACTTGTGATCACTAAAAAGTTTACTTCAATAAAAATTGTTCTTGACACTTGTGGAATTAAACATTGGTTCACTGGCACATAAGGCAAGTTATTGAGCTCACAGCCTGTAATATACTTACGTGAGATTTAGAGAAGCAAAACTGTAAAGCATTTCAGCTACAATCACAATATAGTTGCTTTTTATTAAAAATAAATAAATAAATAAAAAAGAAAACATGAACAGTATTATTATCAGGGTTCTCGATTATGCTGAGATTGGGCATAATCATGCCTTAATACACTCAAAATCATGCAGGTGAATCGCTGATCAGGTGTGAGAAATACGTCTTAAATGTTACAATTGGTGCAGAAAAAAACGCCTGAAAAACACTCTACAGGGTGAAAAGATTGTGAATGCATTTATAAAATTAACATGGCCATGCAACTGACAAATTATCTTGATGCTCATTGATTTATCTTTTGCACTATCAACCAATCCCAAAGCTCCTAAATCATCTTGCTACGCTTAGGAAGTGACACCCTAGGCTACAGGGTGAAAAGATTGTGAATGCATTTATAAAATTAACATGGCCATGCAACTGACAAATTATCTTGATGTTCATTGATTTATCTTTTGCACTATCAACCAATCCCAAAGCTCCTAAATCATCTCGCTACGCTTAGGAAGTGACACCCTAGGCTGACATAAATTTGTCATGCATCATGCATCATATGCCGTGGTTACTTCCCTTGTTTCACTACAAAACTATCAATCATGGCATTCTTCCATCGGCTTTTTTCCCACTCCTTAAAATGCTTAACAAGGAGGGAAAATATCCTCTAAACTATACAAGGAAAGTGATTCCACTCCTTAGATTTACTGCAAATGGGGAGCCCTGACTATAATAAGCTAATATAATTACCATATTTCTCCGTGTCACAGTCAGGTTCTGTCTTCACTTTACACAACAGTGGTATATGTGGCTCCATCACGTCACTGTCCGGTGCTCTCTTGCTTTCGGATTCTTCCTTTATGTTGAACTCACTGCCAGACATGTTAGCGGTACCTCTGACAATCTGTTCACTGCTGCTGTGAGAAACATGATAGCTTTCTCTTCCTGCAATTTCTAAACAAAACAACAGCTTTCATGTGAATATTTCCTGACAGTGACAGCAAACATAATGATGAAATGAAAAGCCATCACATAAGAACTTATATCATTTTTTCTCACCAAAACCTTACAGGTGATACAGTAAACAAACCTCAAAAGTGTAATCAAGGATGAACAAAGAACTGGTCTATTTCACTATTTCCAAGTAAAGCAAATCCTTGTTATTGTTATAGTTAAGATCAGCACCCAGGTCAGGAAAAAAACAATTTTGTTGGTGTTAGAGTGTGGGTGTGCTAAACCTGACACTTATTTTAATCCGCTTCTGGGATACCATTCTTCAAGGAGCGCTGATGTTAACATTTGCCACCACTTTGTGAAATCTCAAATGCAAAAGAAAACAACAATTTAAATTGTACTAAAATACATTTTAAAAAAAGAAAAAATAAACGATGAGACATCCTAAAGTAAGAATAAAACAAAATCAAAACAAGCCCATATGGATGAACAGTAAAACATTAAAAAGTATAAAAAAAGAAGCATATGCTATACAAACGATACTTAGCAACTAAAGATGGAATGGATTACCAGCGATATATAGTGGTAAGAAACTACTGTAACAACGTTATCAAAGACGCCAAACGAGAATATGAAAAAAAAGTGTGTAAAAGTAGCAAAACAAATGCTAAGAGCTTCTGGAAATATGTTAACAGTAAACTACAGTCAAAATGTAGTATTAGCCCATTAACAACTAGTAAGACTGACACCGCTGTAACAGATAAAGATAAAGCTGATACATTGAATCATTTTTTTGCAAGTGTATTTTCAAGAGAGAAGCTAGATACTATGCCGTCTGTTACTAAATCAGGTAGAAGCAATGGTATAAATATTACGGAGGTTGACATAACACCTAAGTTGGTTGAAGATAAATTAAAAAAATTAGATCCTAATAAAGCCCATGGACCTGATGGTGTACCATCGAGAGTACTTATGGAGTTGCATAAAGAACTTTCTATTCCATTGTGTAAATTATTTAATAAATCTATTGGCGAAGGCATTGTCCCAGATGACTGGAAAGAAGCAAATGTAATAGCTATTTTTAAAAAAGGCACAAGAAGCGAACCTAGTAATTATCGCCCTGTCAGTCTTACATGTGTAATTTGCAAGGTACTGGAGGGAATATTACGTGATGTTGTAGTAAATTATATGGGTAGCAATAAATTATTTTCTGAATGCCAGCATGGTTTTCAAAAACATAGATCATGTATTACTCAACTTTGGGAAGTTATGGAAGACTTTACACTAATGTTAGATAACAAAGATACTATTGATATACTTTATTTAGACTTTCAGAAAGCGTTCGACTCTGTCCCCCACGAAAGATTACTCCTAAAAATTGAAGAATATGGTATATCTGGCAATATCATACAGTGGATAAGACATTTTTTGACAGACCGGACACAAAGAGTTAGAGTTGGTAATGAATATTCTATAAAAAAAACAAGTTTTCAGCGGTATTCCCCAAGGTAGCATTCTTGGACCAATATTGTTCATACTTTTTATTAATGACTTGCCAGAATCTGTGCAAAGTTCATGTAAAATATTTGCAGACGATACAAAATTATATTGTTCTCCAAAAGATAGTCAAATTATACAAAATGATATAAATGAACTACAGAAATGGACAGAAACCTGGCAACTATATTTTAATACTACCAAATGTAAGGTCCTTCACATAGGCAAAAACAACCCCCAAAATGATTATTACATGACTGTGAACAATGTACAGGTATTAGTTACTAAATGTGATAGCGAAAAAGATTTAGGAATAACATTTGACTCCATGTTAACTTTTGACTGTCACATTAGTGAAGTAATTAATAAGGCAAATAAAACTCGGAATTATACGGCGATGTTTTTTGTATCTAGATAGATCATCATTTGTACAACTTTACAAGTCCTTGGTTAGACCTCTTCTAGAATATGGCAATATTATTTGGTACCCTTTATTAAAGAGACAGTCCGCTGCTATTGAGCGTGTACAAAGATGAGCAACTAAAATGGTTCCAGGACTGAAAGATATTTCTTACAGAGACAGACTGGAATCATTATGTCTGCCAAGCCTAAAAGCCAGAAGAGTGAGAGGAGACCTAATACAAGCTTATAAAATTGTAAATAACATTGATGATTTAGATACTAACAAATTTTTTGAACTAAACAAATTTGATATAACAAGAAACTCTGTTAACAAATTATTTATTAAGCATAGCCGAACTAATTTTCAAAAACATACTTTTAGTAATAGAGTTGCACCTCTATGGAACAAACTTCCACAAAATATTAAACAGGCAAAAACTTTAAACAGTTTCAAAAATCTTATTTGATGAACAAGAAATTTTAAAATCTATAAAATATGATTTTGATAGTTGAGCGTCTTGAGCCGGCTTATATCAGACCTGAAATATATGTGCTAAAGATGGGACATTAAATAAGCCGTGAGGCTTAATCAATGATCACCATGATCTAGTCCCTACACTACTACTACTACTACTACTACTACATTCAATCCACATAACAGTAACTAATAGGAGAATGACAAAGCTTTCATTTTGATTGACGTGGAAATTTTTTTTTTTTTTTTTTGGGGGGGGGGGGTACAGTTTGATACCACGATGTTGATCTTAACTGTCCTGAATTGGGTGTAAAATTGTAAAATGTCAGTTTCCATGTTCAATGATGAATGTTTCATCACCGGAGCCAACTCACCTTGCGCATGCCACGCTTGCAATCTCATCCAGTCTACCACTGGTTCCTCAGCAATGTCAATCTCCAGCTTCACCTCAGACAGCACTGGACTGTCTTCGTCCTCCATAACAGAGCAATGCAGCACTCAACGTTACAAAACAACTGCACAACCTCAATATGAACAGGGGAAGTAATACCGAAAGTTTGCTAAGGGAAAAACTCTCCATATCTTTATAAATTTATTCGCTAACGTTTTTGTAGAAAGATACCTGGCGCAAAAGAAGTTAAAAAAAAAAAAACTTCTTATAAATATAATAATGCTTACCTGTGAAAAATTCTTTATATCAAATGTGAATAGAACAAACATCTACTTATAAATTATTCAAAGAATTCATTCGGGATAGAAGGAAACGGAGTTATCAAAAGACAGGTCCACAGAGCCAGATTGTCATTAACTAAATTAGTTTCGTATGCTTCCAAAAATTCACTAACTTTGCATTTTTAAAAAATGTGGAATCCTTGAGTTATTTTGATATGACTTTTACATTTATCTTACATTTGTAAGATTGTACTTGTTATTTTGTGGCTTCTTTTGTTTGTTTGCTGAATGCATGTTTATAAAGTTGTCCATGTAACTTCCACTTCATCTCCCTTCATTCCTTCTTTATTCTATCAGTGACATGGTAATGTACACACAACAACACAATGCTCAGTTTTACATTGTTCTAAACATTTTAATACTTTATTCTATCAGTGACATTGTAATGTACACACAACAACACAATGCTCACTTTTACATTGTTATAAACATTTTAATACTTTATTCTATCAGTGACATTGTAATGTACACACAACAACACAATGCTCAGTTTTATATTGTTATAAACATTTTAATACTTTATTCTATCAGTGACATTGTAATGTACACACAACAACACAATGCTCAGTTTACATTACATTACATTATTATTGCTTTAGGTCCAGCGGACTCTTCCGAGCCAAATCAGGACCGGACAACACCCGCTCTGCATAAAAGATCTGCTGAAACAACCCTAGTGGTAAAACCAAAAGCTCTTCACCAGCCAGTCACTTTACAATAAAGACATCCCATGCAGGGGACGGCTGAGGCTTCACCCCAACTTATCAAACCCCCGTTTACAAAAAACAAAAAGAATACAAACATCATTATAAATTATCAACAAAACACATACATATAAAATGCCTACAATGCTAAATTCATAGGAAGCCCTAGTGACCACCTGGCAGAAAGCGTCCAATATTCCCAAGCTGATCCAACAGACCTCATACACAAATAAGGAGTCTTATCCCGGAAGAGTTTTTAAGAAAAAAGGTAGAAGACTGGGCTAGCGAAGAAGACGATAGTATAGCAGATTGATAGAACAGAGCAGGAATGAGAAAGAGCAAATGAGAAAGACAGTGACAGTGGAAATTTAAAGCACTAAATTTCCAGAAAGTGGGAATATTATTTATACTGAAACCCCCGGCACCCCAACTGGGGTAATGCTCAGTTTTACATTGTTATAAACATTTTAATACTTTATTCTATCAGTGACATTGTAATGTCAACACAACAAATCAATGCTCAGTTTTACATTTTTATAAACATTTTAATACTCTATTTATGGAGTATTCTTTTAGCTGTTAGAAACATGCAATTACATAGCCTGCACACAACAACAAAGTGCTGTATTACACAGCCTGCACACAACAACAAAGTGCTGTATTACACAGCCTGCACACAACAATAAAGTGCTGTATTACATAACCTTACATAACATTACATGATTATTGCTTTAGGTCCAGCGGACTCTTCCGAGCCAAATCAGGACCAGTATATCCGAATCAGGAATACAAAATCAAGACCCCAACTTCACTGAAAGATGACTCGCCCCTGATTCGCATAAAAGATCTGCCGAAACAACCCTAGTGGTAACACTGAAGGCAATCCACAGCCGGTAACTTTACAATACAGATATCCCATGCAGGGGACGCTGAGGCTATACTCTAATTTATTTAACCCCCATTTAGAAAAACAAACTAGAATATGAACATCATTATAAATAATCAATAAAACACATATACATATAAAATGCCTACATTGCCAAATAAAAACATCATAGGCAGCCCCAGTGACCACCTTGCAGAAAGCGTCCAATATTTCCAAGCTGATCCTACAGACCTCACACACAAATCAGGAGTTTTGTCCCAGAAGAGTTTTCAAGAAAAAAGGTAGGTGACTGCTCTAGTGAAGAAGAATTGTATAGTATAGCAGATTGATAGAACAGAGTAGGAATGAGAAAGAACGAAGTAGAAAGACAGCGACAGTGGAAATTTAAAGCACTAAATGTCCAGAAAGTGGGGATATTATTTAGCCTGCACACAACAACAAAATGCTGTATTACACAGCCTGCACACAACAACAAAGTGCTGTATTACACAGCCTGTACACAACAACAAAGTGCTGTATTACACAGTCTGTACACAACAACAAAGTGCTGTATTATACATCCAGTACACAGCAACAAAGTGTTGTATTACACAGCCTGTACACAATAACAAAATGCTGTATTACACAGCCTGTACACAACAACAAAGTGCTGTATTACACAGCCTGTACACAACAACAAAGTGCTGTATTACACAGCCTGTACACAACAAAGTGCTGTATTACACAGCCTGCACACAATAACAAAGTGTTGTATTACACAGCCTGTACACAACAACAAAAATGCTGTATTACACATCCAGTACACAGCAACAAAGTGCTGTATTACACAGCCTGTCCTATCCTATCATATCCTGTCCCGTAACCCTGAGGTCGTAGGGGCACCGCAGATGATCGTTTAACCAGCATACTCCATCTTTCTCTGTCCTCAGCAGCCCTGATGGCTTCACTCAGTGTCAAACCAGTCCATTCTCGAGTGTTGTCCTCCCACCTCTTTTTCGGTTTCCCTCTTTTTCTACCTCCTTGCACTGTGTTGTTGTTGTTGGATTAAATTTGTATCCCCGGACACATGGAGCGTATAGGGGACTTGTATTTAAGAGGTCCAAATGAAGGGGCCGACGAAGCAGCAGCAGAAGGTAGAATGCAGGATTAAGGGTAGCCGACGAGCAGCTTGTGAGTGAAGATAGCTAAGGTGAAGTGAAGCTGAAGACATGAATGTGTAGATGCAGAGCGCTCGAAGACGCTGAGGAAAGGTGCAGATCCGCTGCCAGGGAGAACAAGGGCCCGACAAGCAGGGTGACACAGGCGTGGACGCAGGAGGAGCACCGGCACGTGGGAGAGGTGGCATCCAGGAAAACAGCAGGCCGACAGGCCAGTCAGCAGCAGACCACAAAGGTGTATTGAGAAGGAGGACTTTACGGGATAGAGGGAGAGGGACAGGCAAAGTTGCCACCATATAAGTCCAGACCATGTCTGGGAAGGAATATTGCTGAAGAAACCGGCGCAGCGCCGGGAACGATAAAATGAGAATGACTTGGGCAAAGCGGACGGGGAATCCCAAAAAGTTAAAAGGCATGCAATATAATAAATTAACGGCCAAAACAGAAACGGCCGACGAAGAAAGAAAAGGAAAATTTTAAAAGCTAAAAAGGACTAACCATGCAAACCGATGAACGAATATAACAGAGTCGGTGTGGTATATGTACAGATAAAAATGAGCCAATGTCGAGACAGATGGCCAATAGACCAAATAAGAAGCCAGCCACACGGGCCGCCGAGCTAACGCTTGGATTGATTGATTGATTGTTGCTTTAGGTCCAGCGGCCTCTTCCGAGCCAAATCAGGACCGGACAACCCCCGATCCGCATAAAAGATCTGCTTGGGGTTTCAACCTGTTGAGTATTATTTTCAGGAGGACCTAGCTGGGATGGCTGATGAGGCTGATGGTGTGGTAATTTTCACACTCCTGAAGGTTACCTTTTTTTGGGAAGAGTGATGACAAGCGACTGGGTCCATGGTACAGGCCACTCCCCACTCTGCCAGATCTTGTTACAGATAATGGTGAGGGCATCAGTCCTCGCTTCTCCTCCTGCTTGTAGCAGTTCCGCCGGTATGTTGTCCACTCCCGCTGACTTCCCTTTCTTTAGAGATTGCACTGCTGCCTCAACTTCTTCCCGGAGAATTGGGAGGATTTCTTCTTCTTCTCTGTTCTCGGGACATGCTAGAACTGATGGGTCTCCATTTGGTGTATGGTTGTAAAGGTCAGATCAGTACTCTGTCCAAGACTTCTTGTTCTTCTGTAAGGCATATGCCAGACTTGCTTTGGATCGTGGAGACTTTGGGCTGGTTGATACTTGTCAGCCGCTTTACAGTCTGGAAAGCCTTCTTGCTGTTGTTCTTGTTCAGACTGTTCTCTATTTCCTGGCATTGATCTTCTATACATTTCTCCTTTGCTGTGCGCATGCCTTTTCGGATGTCATTGTTGATTTTTCGGTAGACATCAGCTCCCTGTGAGGTGTTCTTTTTTTTTTTTTTAATCTCTCTTCGTTTATCACACAGATCCAAAAGTTCAGGTGTGATCCACGGCTTCTTCTTTGGTCGGTGCTTGCCAAGGATCTCACTGGCGGTATCTGTCACAGCTGAGTTGAAGGTGGTGGTCATGGTGTTGACATCTACTTCACCAGCCCACAAAATGAGCAGTGGTGCAAATTTCCCTCCAATTGTGGCCTGAAATAGTTCTGCCACCTCCGGGTCTTGCAGTTTGTCCAGGTCGAACTTCAGTCTAGTGCACTTTGCTGTATTTACTCTCTTCAAGTGGAGCCGGAAAGACATAATCAGGAGATCATGGTCACTTCCAATGTCTGCTCCTGGAAAAGTGCGTGTCCTGCCAATGTTGATGCTTGATCTGAAGCGTTTCTTAACCATGATGTAGTCGATCTGGTTTTGATGCTCCCCACCGGGACTGTGCCATGTCCATCGCCTGGAGTTTTTGTGGAGACCAAGCGTGTTTGCCAGTACCAGACTGTTGTATCTGGCAAACTCCAAGAGTCTCAGTGTCATTTGTCTCGTTGTTGCAGTGGGGTCCACATGTGTCTCCCAAGTTGTGGTATGCATCTTGGCTAACCTTGGTATTCCAGTCACCTTGCACTATGACTATGTCCTTCTTCGGCACTTGGTCAAGGACCGCTGTAGATTTTCATAAAAATCCTCCACTTCGCTGTCGTCAAAGTCTGATGTTGGGGCATAGGCCTGGATGATGGTGATGTTGAAAGGGGCTGCTCTCAGGCGGATGGTGATGAGTCTACTGGAGACTAGGCAGCAACCCATGACAGTGGCTAGAATGTTCTTGTGGACCAAGAATCCAACGCAGTGTTCGTGCCTGTCACCTCTACCGCTGAAATAGAGCTTGTGGCCTTTGTCGGTCCTTGTTTCACCTAGGCCTTTCCAGCGCAGTTCGCTGATGCCTAGAACGTTCCATCGATAGTGGTCCAACTCGTGGGCCAGTTCTTCTAATTTTCCTTCCGCAGTTAGGGTCCTGACATTCCAGGTTCCTATGACGATGTTGTTTCTCGTGCAGATCTTGCTAAATTGTCCATCAGTAGCATACTTAAAACCTCCGTCCTGGTGGCCAACGGAAGGCGCTGTCCTTGAGCCAGGCGACGACCGATCCGGTATGCAATTAGTGGATAGTGTCATCATGTAGTGTGTCTTGGGCAAAAAAGACCTGGCGGTGCCCAATCCTCTCCAGGCTGTTGGCCACAGCCGAAATCCACGAATACAGTGTGGCTCGCCTTGGCCCCGAGCACGTGGTCGTTGAACCTGTAGTAACGTGAGGTTCCTCCGCCCTGGCCGGTGACTTTTACACAGTCTGAACACAACAACAAAGTGCTGTATTACACAGCCTGTACACAACAATAAATTGCTGCATTATACTGCATGTACATAAAACTAAAACTGTGCTGTGAGCACTCTCTTGTGTTGAACTGTATATGTACAATATTACATTGCCATACATTAGTACCTTTAAAATATACAAAAATAAATTCATTCACCAGACATCATAGTCAGCCATACACTGCATCATAATGCAATGCTAATATAATGTGTCATTTCAAACTAATACAAACCTACTTTTCTAAGTTTAGTGTCCTCTGAACCTACTTTCTGTACCGGGAGACCAGCCTTGACAAGGGATGAAAGAGAAAAGGGGACATCAAAACAAATTATAACCTACACCAAGGCTAGCACCTAACATTCTAAGTAAAGTCAATTACAACACACATTATAATAAAACTGTTACCAAGGTTATCAATAGTGCAGATAATAACATTCTAAGTAAAGTCAATTACAACACAAATTATAATAAAGCTGTTACCCAGGTTGTAAATATTGCAGATAATAACAGTAAAGTATGAAATAGGTCAAATAAAGTAATAATACATCAATAGTAATACAAATATCATTTATTAAACAACATTAAAATTATTTATTAGATATGTTCCATAACATTTAATTAATCCATTCAATTTCATTGTTTTGCAATGCAATTCTGGAACACTAGAGATGTACTATATTAGCTCCTGTAGTTGTAGCAAACATAAAGTAGTTGTAGTAAAAAGGATCTGATGAGTATTAACACAAAAGAATGGATTATATCTACATTTTTTCACATTAATACCTACATGCAGTAACTCATCACAGCCATATTTATGTACCATCAATCCTGAAGCAAGCAATCTAAGGCTGCTGGGCCATAGACCTCACGCCTCACGCCACAAGCTACACGTTTCATGCTCTGGGCCATAGAACTTCACGCTACACGCTATACATTCAAGCCCTGAGATAATACTGCCACATTTTGGTACATTACATTACATTATTAATGCTTTAGGTCCAGCGGACTTTTCCGAGCCAAATCAAGACCGGACAACCCCTAATCCGCATAAAAGATCTGCTGAAACAACCCAAGTGGTAAAATCAAAAACTCTCCACCAGCCAGTCACTTTACAATGAAGACATCCCACGCAGGGGACAGCTGAGGCTTCACCCCAACTTATCAAACCCCTGTTTACAAAAACAAAATAGAAGATATTTCTTTTATATAGCGCACTTACAAGCTCAGAGAGCTTCTCAAGGCGCTGGCCCGTACTATCCAGCAATCACAAAATAGTTTGCTGAAGTCAGGATTCAAACCCACGTCGCCCAAGACGCACTCACACAAGTCGTGCGCTCTGACCACTGAGCTATCCCTGCCTAGAATACAAACATCATTATAAATTAGCAACAAAACACATACATATAAAATGCCTACATTGCTAAATAATAACATCATAGGAAGCCCTAGTGACCACCTGGCAGAAAGCGTCCACTATTCCCAAGCTGATCCAACAGACCTCATACACAAATAAGGAGACACCAACTTTTGGTTGACTGTGCTATGACTTACAGTAAATAAATAAATAAATCGTATAAAAGTTACCTTTGGGTGTATTCAGAAGCTTTTTAAAATCGTCCCAAACTTGTGCTTTCTGGTCTTTATCTTTGTAATCAGACACACGTGGATCCCAGAGAAGGGGCCTTGCCCAGACCAACTCGAATAAGTTTACTCTATAATCATCCATTTTACAGTTTAGATCTACTTTCTGATGTCCCAATGTGAACTGTACTGGAAAAAATGGTTTACTTGGTAATCTAGAATGTGAACTGGCTGGCATCACAAAGGTGGTTACAAACATCCTGTGCCATACAGTGGTGGTTACTTTTTGATTGATTGATTGATTGTTGCTTTAGGTCCAGCGGACTCTTCCGAGCCAAATCAGGACCGGACAATCCCCAATCCGCATAAAAGATCTGCCGAAACAACCCTAGTGGGAAAATTGAATGCCCTCCACCGGCCAGTCACTTTACAATAAAGACATCCCACGCAGGGGACGGCTGAGGCTTTACCCCAACTACTTGAACCCCCGGTTACAAAAAACAAAATAGAATACAAACATCATTATAAATCATCAACAAAACACATACATATAAAATGCCTATAGTGCTAAATAATAACATCATAGGAAGCCCTAGTGACCACCCGGCAGAAAGCATCCAACACTCCCAAGCTTATCCAACAGACCTCATACACAAACAAGGAGTCTTGTCCAGGAAGAGTTTTCAATAGGTCATTGATCTAGCGAAGAAGAAGATAGAATAGCAGAGTGATAGGAGAGAGCAGGAATGGGAAAGAAGCAAATGAGGAAGACAGGACAGGGAATTTAAAGCGCACTAAATTTCCAGAAAGTGGGGATACTATTTATACTGAAACCCCTGGCACTCCAACAGGGGTACTGTTGCCGCAGTGAATCAGTCATGCCTACAAAGGCAAGACAGGTTTTCAACTGGGGCTTTCACTTTTCCCTTTATAGGTTAGAACAATCTACAGTGGCAAGATTGCTCATAACCCCAAGGGGTAGTGGTGGTTACAATCATCCCATGCTATACAAGGGTGGAATTCCAAGGGTCACATAATATATCACATGCATTATATTTTCTACCCCGTGTTTCTCAATCTATGCTTCTTTTAGTACAGTACTCAACTTGAGTCAACACTTATCACATGCATAATTTGTCTTTATAGTATGTGACAACTGGTGATACCTCAAACTCCTAGCATAAATGTTGTCTCCTTTACATTCGATGGCTAAATGTTACACACAAAATTCACTGACAGCATTCAACATATTACATACATTGCACACCATTTTCTCTCCAGATTATGTTTAGGATACTATGTTTAAATTGTAATTTGAACATGTTCACAATATTCAGGGGTGGGAATTGGGAAAAGTGTTTTGGGCTCACTGGCAAGCGACGGCGTCCCAAACTCTAAGGGGATCCGGGGCATGCTCCCCCCTTTGTCCCCTCCCCCCACTATAAAATTTGTGTGTCTAATATTAATAATAATAATACAGGATGCTATATACGCGCCTTTCCACAAATCAATCAGGCTCAAAGCTCTAAAGAAGCAAAATGGTGCAATCTGGTGCCACCTGAGCTTAGAAATCGCCACAGATTCTGCTTTCCAAATTCCAAGTAAAATACTAATTTTCTCAATTTCAATTTTATAGTATGCTTTAACAAGGGTGTTTTTGTGTGTGCGCATGTAGGGGTGTTTTGATTATTTTTTTTTTGGGGGGGAGGGGGGAAGGTTCTGTTATATGTTAGACTACAAGAGATTTGTAATAAAAACAATGCATATTATAGAACATACCTGAAATATTTACAGAGAAGAAAAAATACAAAAGCACCCACCTTAAGACAAATTTTTCGTAAAGAGCATACACGAAAAAAAAAAAAAAAAAACACTTTACGAACAGAAATTTAGGTTTTGTGAATCGCAGGCTTTTCAATAATTTCAGTGTTAGAATAGAATGTCCATACTTGTTTTATTTTTTTCCTCAGTCAAAATATTCAATTTGTTTGCTTTCTTTTGTTTCCTTCTTCCTAACAATTTCTCATTAGAAAAATAAAGTCGGTATGCTTCTGCAAGGCACCAAACCCGCGGTTTGCGTATTTAATCTCTGCTCGGCACAGCTCGCAGAAGGCAAAACCAGAGGTTGACAACTTTTGAATCCAGTCGCTGAACCGAACTTTCCTGATTACTTCTGATTCTTTTTCCCCATAGATAGTTTCCACCCAGTCTTGATCGATTCAATCCCAAATCCATTTGTAGCGGCAACCAGAATCGTCAAAGCTTTCCCCACGCTGAACAACGTTCGACATGTTTGACGCCATAATTTGGATATGGCGGATTTGGCTCAAAGTTCAAAGTTAAGCTAATTCTATTTACTATGCCCATTTGAAGATGCGCAATATGGGAATAATTTTTATAATAACTTTTTTTTGGGGGCGTACTGAGCTAACAATGGGCGTAAACTGAAAGTGATTTGTGTGCTTTTACACCTTTAGGTGTACAATTCCCACCCCTGAATATTATTTAAATTAATATATAGAATTACAGTCAAGAGTTAGTTAGTTGGTTATAGAGTCCTGTGGACTGCGAAGAGCCAAATGTACTTGGTTGAAAGAGGCTGTCAAGAGTTTTAGGCATTTAGACTTATTTTACCTTGAGAAAAACTTTCAAAATGAACTGGAAAGCTTGGTTTTATCTGACGACTTGTGTTGTTTTTATCTTCTTTTCTGCCTCCAGCCTATGTTACTGTAAGCTTCTTCAAGCACTCAATTTAAATAAATGCATTATTGCACAGCCAGTAATTGCCCTTTCTGTATGTACCAACATGTGATTCATGAAATTGTCAGCATGAATAAAAGCATTAAAAATTACACGTGTCACATAAATTTTCACTTCTGTATGTATCAACATGTGTTGCTTCAAATCATCAGACACAGAAAAAGCCTTAATACAAACATCACACACATGATTTTTCTTTTCTGAACATGTAAGTGTATGTCCTTCATCTGGCAGGCTGAAAGAAAAGATTTTCTTACAAACGTCAAACACATGAATTTTTGTGTCCAGAATGTGTCAACTTGTGCTTCTTCAAATCGCTAACCAAATGGAAAGCTTTACCACAAACCTCACACACATAATCTGTATCTCTTGTATGAATAAGCTTATGTAACTTCAAACTACTAGCATTAGTGAAAGCTTTATTACAAACATCACAAACATGATTTTTCTCTCCTGTATGTATAAGCTTATGTACCCTCAAATAGTCAGCCCGAGTGAAAGCTTTATTACAAACATCACACACATGATTCCTGTCTCCTGTATGTATAAGCTTATGTAACTTCAAACTGCCAGCATGATTGAAAGCTTTATTACAAACATCACACACATGATTCTTCTCTCCGGTATGTATCAGCTTATGTCCTTTCAAATGATGAAATCTAGTGAAAGCTTTATTACAAACATCACACACATGATTCATCTCTCCTGTATGTTTAAGCTTATGTAACTTCAAATAGTCAGCCCGAATGAAAGCTTTATTACAAACATCACACACATGATTCTTCTCTTCTGTATGTATAAGCTTATGTACCTTCAAATGGCCAGCCTGACTGAAAGCTTTATTACAAACATCACACACATGATTCTTCTCTCCTGTATGTACACGCTTATGTACCTTCAATTCACCAGCCCGAGTGAAAGCTTTATTACAAACATTACACACATGATTCTTCTCTTCTGTATGTATAAGCTTATGCACGTTCAAATCACCAGCCCGAGAGAAAGCTTTACTACAAACATCACACACATAATTCTTCTCTCCTGTATGTCTAAGCTTATGTTCCTTCAAATGGCCAGCCTGCTTGAAAGCTTTATTACAAACATCACACACATGATTCTTCTCTCCTGTATGTATAAGCTTATGTTCCTTCAAATGGCCAGCCTGATTGAAAGCTTTATTACAAACATCACACACATGAATCTTCTCTCCTGTATGTATAAGCTTATGTTTCTTCAAATGGTCAGTCCGAGTGAAAGCTTTATTACAAACATCACACACATGTTTCTTCTCTTCTGTATGTATAAGCTTATGTACCTTCAAATGGCCAGCCTGACTGAAAGCTTTATTACAAACATCACACACATGATTCTTCTCTCCTGTATGTATAAGTTTATGTTTCTTCAAACCTCTCGCCCGAGTGAAAGCTTTATTACAAACATCACACACATGATTCTTCTCTCCTGTATGTATGAGCTTATGTACCTTCAAAGAGCCAGCGTGAGTGAAAGCTTTATTACAAACATCACACACATTATTCTTCTCTTCTGTATGAGTAAGCTTATGTACCTTCAAATAGCCAACGTGAGTGAAAGCTTTATTACAAACATCACACACATGAATCTTCTCTCCTGTATGTATAAGCTTATGTTTCTTCAAATCTCTAGCCCGAGTGAAAGCTTTATTACAAACATCACACACATGATTCTTCTCTCCTGTATGTATGAGCTTATGTACCTTCAAATAGCCAGCTTGAGTGAAAGCTTTATTACAAACATCACACACATGATTCTTCTCTCCTGTATGTATAAGCTTATGTACCTTCAAATCACTAGCCCAAGTGAATGCTTTATTACAAACATCACACACATGATTCTTTTGTTTTCTGGTCTTCTGTTGCTGCTCTGTCTTAGTTCTACACTCCTGACCTTTAAGACTGACTTCAATGTGGGGAGTTACTGAGGCAGAAGAGAACTTGTCCAATAATGACTGTGGTGTTGAGTTGACAGCAAGCAGTTGTGAAGCACATGGATTTGGAATCTGAAAAAGAAAACATCATCATCATCATCATCATTATCATCATCATCATCAAAGTGGTCCTGATTCAGTGTTAGTTTTGAGACGCTCATGTTAGGTCCACGGCTGAAGCTTTCATCACTGAAACTTGAATTCCAGCCAACAGCAGTAAGCTATTCTTAGCCATGCGTGCAAGCCACACCGTCCTGAACCCACGCGTGCTAAGCATTGTGGCAGTACAAAGAGTATGTGGAACGTATGGCTCATGCTCTCTATTTTGCTCTCTATAAGTGATTATTCCATGTGGAATATCGTTTTTATTGTGAGCATCTTTTGCATTTAGTTACTTTCATATCTGTGTTTTGTGTTAGCAAAAAATAGAACCACGAATTCGATTTGGTTTGTGGTATATTTAATTCGATTTGACCGTGTGTAGCTGTCCTCCTGGCACTATAAGCTGACTTGAACTGGACCGTTTTTCGAGTGTGTATACACGTTGTAATTGCACATTTAAATCCATCTTACAGTGTTCAACGATTTGAAGTCAGTACAAAGTTTGAACTTTCTGGTGATGTATTTGATATTTATTAAATCACTTCTTTTGTTTGGTTGCTGGCCTCTGTAATTGCAGCGAATTAACGAAAGGCTCGTGTGTGCTACAGGCACATAATTGTTGCTGCCTGGCCCCCTACACTACAGATCTTCACTGTGTGAATGTTATCGCAATTCGTTACCACCGCATGTATGCTTTGATTGTCCTTATTGTGTTTTGTTTGTTGTGTTATGTTTTGTTTGTTTTGTTTTGTTTTTTATTTTTTTATATTCTTTACTTGTTATGTCTTACATTGGCACTATCAGAAACTATAGTGACAACCAATTCTCCCATGCAATGTCATGATTTTTAAGCTCATTGCCAAGGAGAGAAAAAAAATTGCATCCCCAGTTGCAGACTCGCTACAAGGCAATGAAAGCAGCTCATTCTGGATTCCATCATTATTCAGTGGACGTACTACAATAGGAAAGTACTTTACCCCACCCTCTTGGCTTCCATCTGTTCTAAGAATGAAAGGCCCTTCCTGCATTCGCTGAATCAACTGTTCCTTCAAGTCATTGCTGCAGGCTTTGATGATGGCAGTGGCTTTTGTTCTGCCACATGCAAAGTCCTTTGTAATACTATTTCCAGGGAACATCATAGTTGAGAGCCATGGTCAGCAGCACTTATAGGTAGGCCTATGCTATGTTCGACGAGAAACATACAGAACAGTGTCTCTGCTCGAATGCCATTGACACTGATACTGTCGTCATCTTTCTCTGCACTAAAATAACTCGTCAACTGTGTTGCTCCTTTTAGGGTTGATCCTGCACGAGTATGTTTCATCGACTTTGTATGTCGGAAAACATCGTCATACCCACCATGAGCTACCGAAAAATCTTACTCACATATTGTAGGCCTACATCTTGCGTAAGAATTTGAAACGCTAGAAGGCTTAATGCAGGGAAATTCATCGGAATAGGTCGATTTAAAACACTGACAACTTGACTTGGCCCCATGTGCAGATGCTGATGGATCACTACTGCTGGGCAGTCCTGCACCCCTAGCACTCATTATTCTTGTAAAGAAAGTAAAATACAGTGGCAGAGAAATCCCACACAACATAAACTTTCATCGGACTTTATTTAAGCAGCGGAAGTGAACAATATAAATTTCTGATTGGCTGATTAACTTAAGTCATGTGACATGGCTTGTGCATCTGCAATCGGTTCCGCACGTCAGTGCCTCGACCGTTGCGCATTGCGCTAGGTGTGAAAGATAAATTTTAAAAAAATTCAACTGCCCAATCGTTTTCTGTAATTATTTCGGCAAATCCGTAATTCCATAGTTTTTCATTTTTTCCGTAAACTACTACGGGAATGTCCGAATGTTTTACCTATCCTATCCTATCCTATCCTGTCCCATAACCCGAAGGTCGTAGGGGCACCACAGATGATCGCTTAACCAGCATACTCCATCTTTCTCTGTCCTCAGCAGCCCTCATGGCTTCGCTCAGTGTCAAACCAGTCCATTCTCGAATGTTGTCCTCCCACCTCTTTTTTTCGGTCTCCCCCTTCTTCTACCTCCTTGCACTGTGCCTTGCAGAATGGTCTTTGCAAGGCCTGATGATCTGGTGACGTGGCCATACCATCGGAGTTTCCGTTTCTTCACCACTGTGAGCAGGTCATCGTGTTGTCCAATGGCTTGTGTGATGGTCTGTCGGACTTCAACGTTGGTGATGTGTTGGGTATAGGAAATGCACAGAAGTCTTCTGTAGCACCTCATCTCCATGCTTTGTATTCTTCGTTGGAGATCTGCTGTGAGGGTCCATGCTTCGCAAGCATATAGGAAGATGGAGATGACCAGAGAGCGCAGCAGTCTTACTTTGGAATGTAGACTGATGGTTCTGTCTTTCCAAATGGGCTTCAACCTTGTCAGGGCAGCAGTTGTTTGTGCGATCCTGGAGAGGACTTCCTGTCGAGACCCATTGTCTGACACAATGGCTCCTAAATATTTGAAGCTGTGCACTGTGTTGAGGGATTGGCCTTGTACTTTGATGTCCGTGTTGATGCCATTGGTGTTGTTGGTCATCATTTTGGTCTTCTCTGCACTTATTTCCATTCCATAAGCTCTGGAGGTGGTGTCAAGCCTCTGTACAAGCTGTTCAAGTTCTTGTTCCTCTCCAGCCAATCCATCAATATCATCCGCAAAACGAAGATTGGAGATTGCTCTGCCCCCTATGCTGACTGTGCCTTCGTGGTCTGCAAGAGCATCTGACATGATGCGCTCTAGGAAGATGTTGAAGAGTGTTGGGGAGAGTAGGCATCCTTGACGCACACCGATTGTTGTTCTGAACCAGTTCCCGATGACGCTGTTATGGAGGACTGCACTGGTAGCCTTGTCATACAGGCTTTTGATGACTTCTATAATTTTAGGGCTGATGTTGTACACTTTCATGGTTGCCCATAGAGCTGCATGCCAGACTCGGTCAAATGCCTTCTTGAAGTCTATGAACAGATGATATAGATGTTGTTGGTGCTGTAGGTATTTCTCACAGATTATTCTGAGGTTGAAAATCTGTTCAGTGGTACTTCGCCCTGCCATGAATCCTGCTTGTTCTTCAGCTATGATTTGTTCAGCTTGTGGTTTCAACCTGTTGAGTATTATTTTCAGGAGGACCTTGCTGGGATGGCTGATGAGGCTGATGGTGCGGTAATTTTCACACTCCTGAAGGTTACCTTTTTTGGGAAGAGTGATGACAAGCGACTGGGTCCATGGTGTAGGCCATTCCCCACTCTGCCAGATCTTGTTACAGATAATGGTGAGAGCATCAGTCATCGCTTCTCCTCCTGCTTGTAGCAGTTCCGCTGGTATGTTGTCCACTCCCGCTGACTTCCCTTTCTTCAGCGATTGCACTGCTGCCTCAACTTCTTCCCGGAGAATGTCCTGTTTTACCGCATCACCAAAACGAAATCCTATGTATTTTGAATTCATTGGGTAATAAAGTTGACTTGACTTGACTTGACTTGAAAACCGTATGGGTTGGCACCTCTGGACATTACATACACTACCATGAGAAAAAGAAGAATAGTTTATAAGGGTTACTATTTTATATTACTAGAACTTTTCTAGCACTTCATGTCAGATCTGGACCTAAAGCAACAATCAATCAATCAATCAATCAAGTCAGATGCCTTTGCAGACCACGAAGGCACAGTCAGCATAGGGGGTAGAGCAATCTCAAACCTCCGTTTTGCGGATGACATTGATGGATTGGCTGGAGAGGAACAAGAACTTGAACAGCTGGTACAGAGGCTTGACACCACTTCCAGAGCCTATGGAATGGATATAAGTGCAGAGAAGACCAAAATGATGACCAACAACACCAATGGCATCAACACGGACATCAAAAGTCCAAGGCCAATCCCTCAACACAGTGCATAGCTTCAAATATTTAGGAGCCATTGTATCAGACAATGGGTCCTGACAGGAAGTCCTCTCCAGGATCGCACAAACCACTGCTGCCCTGGCGAGGTTGAAGCCAATTTGGATTGATTGATTGATTGTTTGTTGCTTTAGGTCCAGCGGACTCTTCCGAGCCAAATCAGGACTGAACCAATTTGGAAAGACAGGACCATCAGTCTACATTCTAAGGTAAGGCTGCTGCGCTCCCTTGTCATCTCCATCTTCCTATATGCTTGCAAAACATGGACCCTCACAGCAGATCTCCAACGAAGAATACAAAGCTTGAAGATGAGGTGCTACAGAAGACTTCTGGGCATTTCCTATACCCAGCACATCACCAATGACGAAGTCCGACAGACCATTACACAAGCCATTGGACAACACAATGACCTGCTCACAGTGGTGATAAAACGTAAACTCCGATGGTATGGCCACGTCACCAGATCATCAGGTCTTGCAAAGACCATCCTGCAAGGCACAGTGCAAGGAGGTAGAAGAAGAGGGAGACCGAACAAGAGGTGGGAGGACAACATTCGAGAATGGACTGGTTTGACACTGAGCGAAACAATCAGGGTTGATGAGGACAGGGAAAGATGGAGTACACTGGTTAAACGATCATCTGTGGTGCCCCTGCGACCTCCGAGTTATGGGATAGGATAGGATAGGATAGGATAGGATAGGATAGGAACTTTTCTAAAACTATAATTTGCATACATGGTTGTGGCGTTTACTTGGTGGGACATTTGTTAATTGTCTATGTCCAGTCTACCCTGCACCTACCAGTACACAGGTAATACTTCAACAACAATAACAGGTCCGTGTCTTCATCTACCACAGCCGCGTTCTTGTGTTTAGTTGCCTGTTGAGCTGCCAGGACAATCTGCAAGTCAGCGTCTGACTTCGCTTGTATGTCTGTGCATGTCCACTTCAAGCATGAACCAAGGAGAGATATGAATGTATGATTGTTCTCCTTGTGTGCAAGAAATACTTCTTTAGTAGACAGCAGGGCCATGTCATGAGTAAAATGAACCGGTACTCCTTTCATTCCTTTTGTGCGTCTTATATGGGTCATATCCTTGGTTGAGGATCCAGACTCATATCCACCAAAGACTACCACGGCATGGGGATATTGGCTATTTACATAACTGACGTAACAGTCAACAATGCTTTGGAATGTGGAGCCCAACTTCCAGGGTGTTTGCACTCGTTGTAGTAAGGAACCTCCGCCCACAACATTCTGGAGGTCATGGGGTAGAGAACACATGGGAGGTTCAGAAACCATCTTCCACAGCTCATCGGCCAGTGATGCCTTGTTTGGTAGTCTCATTATTTCTGGAGATTCAAACAAAGATGATGGATAACAGACTTATGTCACTTTTAATAAGCTCTGTAGCTGCCTTGAGTATCTGTATCTTCTGGGCCTCCTCGTCATTACTTTGTCTGGCATAAAACGAGTGCAGAATAGAAGATGCAGTTTTTTTGCACGCAACAACGTTAGCCTTCCCATCCACACATGTGATTATAATGTCATCGCCAAAGTGTTTCTTTAATTCGTGTTTCATCTTGGTATAGCTGTATGCTTCATCCCCTCCATTGATTTCTTTCATCTTTGAGATCAAATCATTAAAGGTGATCTGTTCATCGTCATTTTCTTCAAGAAAACGCACAACTTTCTGAAAGGCCTCAGCAAAGGCTTCATTTTTTTTGGCGGTTACGTTTTGCTTGCTGATTCTGCTGATCTGAAGCAGTTTCCCAAGGTCTCTTCAATGACTGAAATTGACTATTACAATCTTTGTGATACACCGCATCTGCAGCAACTAAATCATTGACAAGTTCCAGTCTTGCAGTGACCTTTTGTGCCCAGTCATCATTACTGCGCTTTGCACAAGCCATGTGAAGAGTTTCTTTATATTCTAATGTTCGAACTGTATACCCCTCATCTTTTGGTTGTAGACGCCTTTTTTTCAGTTTTGTCTACAGTTTTTGAACAAAACAAACAGCTGTTCTTCAAATCGAACTGCGCTGTGCTTGAATAACTGGACCGTGAACTTGATTCTGAAATAATGTTGTTCAAGTTTGTCTTTATACTTTTTTTGTTAGTATAGTTACGACGACAAGTAACGTGTACAAAGTCAACCTCACTGATCTCGTCTTGTTTTGCTAGCAAGCAAAATACTAGAAATTCCTTTTTTTTTTGTCGGATAAATGATGGCGTCATCTTGGTTCCTTTATTTTGAGCAAATGCCGCATACAGCTTCAGAAACCCTGGTGACAATTATTACTAAACAATCTAATAATATAGCAGATCTACAACGAAGAATACACCCCTTGGGGTCATGAGCAATCTTGCCACTGTAGATTGTTCGAACCTATAAAGGGAACAGTGAAAGCCACAGTTGAAAACCTGTCTTTCCTTTATAGGCAAGACGCTTCACTGCGGCAACAGTACCCCCGTTGGAGTGCCGGGGGTTTTCAGTATAAATAGTATCCCCACTTTATGGAAATTTAGTGCTTTAAATTCCCACTGTCGCTGTCTTCCTCATTTACTCTTTCCTATTCTTGCTCTGTCCTTCACTCTGCTATACTATCTTCTTCTTCGCTAGATCAATGACCTACCTTTTTTCTTGAAAACTCTTCCTGGACAAGACTCCTTGTTTGTGTATAGGTCTGTTGGATCAGCTTGGGAGTGTTGGACGCTTTCTGCCGGGTGGTCACTAGGGCTTCCTATGAATGTACTATTTAGCACTATAGGCATTTTATATGTATGTGTTTGGTTGATGATTTATAATGATGTTTGTATTCTATTTTGTTTTTGTAACCGGGGTGTTCGCGTAGTTGAGGTCAACCCTCAGCCGTCCCCCGCGTGGGATGTCTTTATTGTAAAGTGACTGGCCGGTGGAGGGCATTCAATTTTCCCACTGGGGTTGTTTCAGCAGATCTTTTATGCGGATCGGGGGTTGTCCGGTCCTGATTTGGCTCGGAAGAGTCCGCTGGACCTAAAGCAACAATAAATCAATCAAAAATCAACGAAGAATACAAAGCATGGAGATGAGGTGCTACAGAAGACTTAATCTGGGCATTTCCTATACCCAACACATCACCAACGACGAAGTCCGACAGACCATCACACAAGCCATTGGACAACACGATGACCTGCTCACAGTGGTGAAAAAAAGAAAACTCCGATGGTATGGCCACGTCACCAGATCATCAAGCCTTGCAAAGACCATTCTGCAAGGCACAGTGCAAGGAGGTAGAAGAAGAGGGAGACCGAAAAAGAGGTGGGAGGACAACATTCGAGAATGGACTGGTTTAACACTGAGCGAAGCCATCTGGGTTGCTGAGGACAGAGAAAGATGGAGTATGCTGGTTAAACGATCATCTTTGGTGCCCCTACGACCTCCGGGTTACGGGACAGGATAGGATAGGATAGGAAAGGATAGTTTGTTTGTTTATTTCCACACCTCGTGGAAGTTGCCGCGTAGGCGGAAGATCTACAGGTAGGATAGGAATCTAATAACTGAATTCTTTGAGCTTATTAATATAAGACTAAATCGTAAATAATAATAATAATAATAATAATAATAATAATAATAATAATAATAATAACAATAATGATAATAATGATAATAATAATAATAATAATAATAATAATAATAATAATAATTATAATAATAATAATAATAATAATAATAATAATAAAATTTTGACATTGTTTTATCAACCATACATTCACGTTTAAGTAGCCCTGGTAACAAAATATATATTACTATAAAATCTAAGAAATTAATTCTCTGGTTTGAGTATATTGAAAAAATACTAAATCGTAAAAAAAGGAGAGAGAAAAAAGAATGTATATATCAGAGATGAGAATCCTAAAATGACAAAAAGGAGGAAAAATTACAAAGTCTGTCGAGTGGCGAAGCCACGAGTGCGCGTACCTGCGAAGCAGGTACGCGATGCTAGGGGGGTCCGGGGGCATGCTCCCCCGGAAAATTTTTGAAAAGATGGTTAAAATCTATGCATTCTGAGCCTTATTTTATGGGGTCAGATCAGTTGTTTTTGTGGTACAAAAATGCTGTTGTTAGCTCTCCACAGTTCAACACATAGGCCTAATGAATTTATTTCAAACATCAGTTAAGCCTTGTATTAAACAAACATTCCTTTTGACTGCAGACAAGAATGGTTTAAATACCAATGACAAGACAAGGCTTTCCCAATGCACATAATTACTGTCCAAAACAGAGTTGTACATTTATACATAGAATCAGTATGCTATGAAGCCTCACTGACGACACTCTTACGGTAACACAAAACAATAAAATCATAAATACCTCGATTATATACATTATGAACAACTTCAGCCTTGAAGTCGTAGTCAGGCACTGAAGTCAGGCTGAAGTTTACAATTACGTCATGCACTAGGATTACAGTTCTTTGTGTATACAACATTCTCATGTTTTTTTGAAGAATTGTTAAAAGTATAAATAAAAACTGGCAGGTACCAACATGATATACAGTCTGCACACACACAATTATTGAATGAACTATGTACATGTTCATGTATTTTATAACTGAAGCAAGGCAACTATCCAGTTCTTGCTTTCTTGGCTGGTGGCTTTTGACTTCTAATCTCACTTCTCTTCCTCACCAACACCTGAAGTCGGGCAGTCAGAGCTTTCTTATGAGCCAGTCTGGCTTGTTTCTCTGCCTCTGCATTCAACTCCACATTTCTTTCGATCTGTTTGTCCTTCAAACGAATTAAGACTGTTGTGTTCAACTTTTCTTCTAACCACTTAAAAAAGTTCCACTTGATTTTTACACCACTGTAGATGTGGGTAGCAAGAGCCTTTTCTCCAGGATTTAGTTTTTGAAGCATTTTACAAGTCGCGCTTTGTTCTAGACAATGGCTGATCAACCACGTGATGTTTTGGCTGTTCCATCGTTCGCACTACAACTCAGCGCATGAGAAAGGGCTTCAAGCGCCTATTTGAGTGACGTCACTATCAGCGGGAGTGTCTGGGAACAGCCGGAATCTTATGCGCAGTAAAACGGGAGGCTTAGAATTAGATACGCAACGTCACTCCGTAATGCGATGGCTAAAGAGAGCCCCACGTACGTTTACACGGAAGAAAGAAATCGGGTTATCTCGGCTTTTTACGGCAGCTTGGTGGATCGACGAAAACGAAGTGAGAGCGAACCAAATGACACAACAATCCGCATGGGAATAACGAGTGGGAATAAGCTGCGAGATCGAAAATCAACAACTCACCCTAATCATATACACTAAAAAATTTTCTCACCGGATTTTAAACCGATCTCAAAATGAGGACCTTCCGAAAGAGCGGATTTCGCTAAAGATCTATCGCTAAAAAGCGAAGATTCTCATCTCTGATCATCTTCATAATACAGTCGTACACATCATTTCTCGGAATTGATATGTTTTTGTGCACATGAGTTTTGTGTTAATGTTGTTCGTTTTGTTGTGCCACATGTACATATAGAATGATAGATGTTTGTTGTGTGTGCACATGGTGTTTGATTTGTGTGTGTGCCACATTGTGAGTGATAGATGTGTTTGTTTGTATGTGCCACACATGTGAGGATGTGTTGTGTGCAATGTTTGAGTGATAGATATTGAGTTGTGCGATGGATTGTTTTTTTGTGTGCCACATGTTAAGTGTGGTGTTGTTTTGTGCCATAAGCTGAACTTGTATTCTTGTGGTGTGTATGTTTGTGTGCCAAACTGGTTCAGTTTTTGTGTGTGCCAAGTTGTGTCCACCACTTGAACCTGATGTGTTTTGTTAAGAGCGACTCAGTGGTACCTCTGGAAAACATTCCAACTAGTCAATAAAATAGAGGCAATCTGTTTCAAGAACATCAATATTCAGTAGTTTTTCTGAAAAAGGCCAAAAATGCGGGTACTTGTATTAAATAAGAGAAGAAAACCAACCACATAAATTAATGTAAAATGATTTTATCATAAATAAAAACAAAAAAAAAAACGAGGATGGGAACTTGTCACTTTCTTTGCTATGTGAATCAGTAGTTTCAGGCTTTTTTTATTTTCTTTTACTTGATCAGCCCACAATCTTTTCTGCAGACAAAAAAACTCATCAAGGATCTGTGTGCACCAACAAAATATCAATATCTGGGCTAGTGCAAAAACATCTAGTCATGGAAGTCTTTGTGCAACAAACTATGAAATGGGGTGTTGCCCATTTGGATAAAAATCATTAAGTTAACACAATTTCCATTAGGAAATTTAATCCTATTTCCATGACTAAAATGTTCACAATAAACACTATAAATTTTCTAATTGTATATCTGAATACCTGAAATATTTTTCTTATTAGTTTAATTACCTTATTGAATACCAACAAATAGTTGCATTAAAAAGAAAAACAACAAAAACTGAAATCAAATTATTATTAGAGATTTAAAGCTGTCCAGGTCTTTGACTGTGTTTTTTGTGACTTTTTCAAAAATATCAATTTTGCGAGGTATGCTGATTTCCAAAAGGTTAGACTGTTTTTTTGTACATTTGTTTCTGCAGAATGCATACTTTATTATCAAGACTTTACACAAAATAAAATCTTGAATCCTTCACTCCTTTGTTTTGAGAAATATGTGTGTTGTTTTGGAAAAGGATCATGTAAATGTTGGATTTGTTTGGTCTATATGGGGCTCTCCTGAGTTAGTGTGATTGTTTTAAATATGTAGTCTTTATGATAATTTATAATCTCTGTATTACAGTATACTAAAACCTTTCTATTAAACTTTTAAAAACACATAAAATATCAATAGCGTGTTAATCAATCCAGTCTGATTATTATTATGGGTTAACATCGAAAAAACTCTGAGCATAAGAATGTTCCTGCCACTAATATTTTGGGTTTTTACATCAGTGATGCGGGGGTTGGAAACAATCCTGACATAATTTTGCAGATGAGTCACCACTTACTAGAAAAATGCAATGAATCCAAGTATGGGCCGGCCCAGGCCAGCCTGGTCAGATTTCAGATTTGGAATTTCAATGGGGGCCTTATCACACAAATACAATGGGCAAGGATTGAAAGGCTGGGTCCATCGGGAAAAAAATCATATATTTACATGTCAGGAGTGGAAGTAAAATCTACTGAGAGCATCTTTTATACATAAAAATCATATAAAGCTCTTTTGAGCAGACAATGAAAATAAGAAGAAAAACAGGAATGTAGAATTTCTTACCAACAGCATTGCTTACTTTGCGGCTAAGAATTTAATCTACTCTCATGTATGAACGTATTATGAACTAGTAAATAAAAATTCAAAAGCTGTAAGAGTATGCAAACTCTAGTCCACGATGCTGTATACTTTCAAATAAAGTACTTTCTTATAAATTGTGTATTGTAGACGGATTTCTGAATTACCTTGTTCAATGTACAGCAGAACTGAAGCTGCTCTCAACTGATAGCAGGTCATATGTGAGTGAAACCAAAGATTCATGAAAAGTTCATAATACAAGGATGCTAAGCATTGGAGAACTAATGCAGCATAAAATACAGCAACTGTGATTTTCTCAAAGCTTTGGATTTTGATAAAATATTTTTCAAAAAACACACAAATAATAGAGTTTCAAGACATAAAGCTATATTTAATATCAAATATCAACAGTGAAGCAGTGTATATAATTGCAGATAATGCACTTGATTATTCATCAAACAGAGAAACACTGAATGTATGATAAGCATGTACAAGTCTTTCTTGAGAAAAAAGTTTCTTTTACAGAAAAAATCTTTAAGAGCTTTTTTTTTTGCAGTAGCATCTATTCTCTAACTTTTTCTGATGCATCTTCATCATTCTTGCTTTGACTGAGGTGACATATTGCCTGATGATGAAGTTGATGCACTAGCAGCTCTCTTCAAAAAATATGGCAGAGCAGGAGCATACTGTGGCAAAGGAGAGAAGAATTCTTCATCATTTCTTCTCCTCTTTTTCGGCTTTTGCCTGTAATCCTATGCAGATCCTAGCAGCTCAAGTTCATCAACAGGATCAAAATGATCTTTGCATTATTATCATCAGGCTGGAGATCTCAAAAAAATTAGAAGCGATGCAGTTTATTGTTCGGATAGCCATTCTATAGAAAAGCACACTTCTTGAGTACTTGGGACTTTGACTGACAAAAAATTTATAAAACAATAGAGATATTCTTATACATTTCTACTGCAGGAACGAAAACTTTATATATGAAAAGAACTGATGTAGAAATTATGTGTATCTTTGGGGTCGTACTGAAGGAATTTCACTGTTTTTAGAAGGTAAAAAGCTTTTACAATGCCTGGCGGCAAAAAAGAGGGGCAGTGGAGGGGTGATGGGGGGAAGCCCCTGGAAGAAATGAATTTTGCAATTTTAAATTAGGTGATAGGGAATCACAAATTAAAAAAGAAACACATTTTGCACAGTATTTTGTAAAATAATATTTGATTTGTTCACTTGTGTGTAGGATTTTGAAATCTTTTTAGAGTGGGGGATAATATTTTTTATGGAAATAGTTTAGTTTTTGATTTGTGTTGTGAATAGGTTTAGAAATTATGTTTGGTTTTTGATTATGTGCCTTTTTATTGATGTTTGTTTGTAGTTATAGTGTTATAAAAAATTTTAATCTTTGATATTTGTTTCACCAATTTGTAATATTTGTTGTCTAATAGGCCTCTCTTCTCTTAAATTTTTTTTAGCATGTTTGTTTGTTATACTTACCCTATCATAGTGTATAAATGAAAGTGATTTTATGAGTGAGCACTCTCTCAGTTTGGAATCGAAAGATCTGAGTTTGTGTGCATGCTATGTTTACAGAAGTAATGTCTTTTTAATGTGTGAGGATTGAATGATCATGGTATTATGGGTACTTGTCACTTATTGTATGAGTATGGTTGACTTTAGTCAATACATTTTATATGATGTATGTTGATAAAGAATCCTTCATCAGTGGAGAATCCATATTTTGACACACACACAAGAAAATTTGGTCGAAAAAACGAACGCATCACAGAGAAAACTTGTGGAAATGCAGTCGAATTTTGTACAACAGAAAACAATTGAAGTGAAATATCTTCAACAGAGATTGTGTTTGTGTTGGGTTGTTTGGACGTTTTTTGTTGTTTTGTTGTTTGTGTGAAAAGTTTGAGTGTGTGTTCTTCACAATTGTTGGAGAATATTTTTTTTGTGTGCAACATGTTTAGTGATAGGTGTTTGTGTGTGCCACATGTACATTAGGAGTGATAGATGTGTTGTTGTGTGCCACATGTGTGAGTGAACAGCTGTTTGTTAATGTTTGTCTTTTTTGTTGTGACAAAGTGCATTGTGTTGATAACATGTTATGTGTATTGTTGTGCAGGTGACAAGATGCGAGTGTATAATGTGTTTATTGTTGTGTACACATATTGGGATGTCGGTTTAGTGTGAGTGCCACACACATGTGTGTGTGTTGTGTGTGAGCCATTAGGTAATGTGTTTGTGTGTGTGTATGTTTGAGAGATCTGTTGCCACATGTTGTTGAAGAGTTTGTTTTTTGTGTGTCCACATGTATTCAGTGAATAGATGTTTTTCTGTGTGCCACCTTTTGAGTGGGCAGTTTTTTAGTGGGTTGTCTCTCAGTGAGAGTGAAAAAGATGGAGTTATTTGTGTGTGTTTGGGTGATGTGTTTTTCTGGCAGAGGAGAGTGTTTGTTGTCTTGAGTTGGAGTGATATGTATGTGGGGATGTGATGCCACATTTTTTCATGTATTATGTGGTGAGTGGTAGATCTGGTTCTGGCCAGATGGGTGAGGGTTTATGTGAGAGTCGAGTGAAATGAGGCTACAGAGTCATCTTTGCACCTTATTGGGGAATACTGTTGGGTGCCTACCTCTTTGAACGTGTGTGGGCCCAATCAATGCACAAAAATAGATTAAACGTGTATGTTTGTGTTTTAGTCATTGAGTGTTGTGACATAGAATGGTGGTTGTAAACTGGCACATGTTTGTAAACTGCAATGTGTTGAAAATGTTATGCGTAACATATAGTGTAATAATATGTATTTGTGTGTAAACCAACAAACATGACAATAAATTTGAAATTTTAGTTTTGTAAGAGGACAATTGTTTTAAAGTGACCCATTTTATTCTTATCAATTGTTGTCGTTTACCCCCAATTAAATGGTAAGGAACTAATATTAACCAATGGGATTGAGAGAGCACAAAGTTACAAAAATTATAACTTAATAAACATTTACAAGAAAAAATAACATAAAACTTCATCAGCAGTCACGTGTAGATGCATAGTTAACAATACAATATGAATGTTGAAGATTGATGCAAATGTATCTGCAGTGATGCGCTAATAATTAGTAATTATTAAATTCATAAATGTTGTCTCCAAGCCATTGTACAGAGGGACACATGGAAAAATCAAAGATTAACAAAAATATATGAAACCGTGTGCTTTGGGAACTAGATTGAGTGAAAATTGGTCAGTTTTTTTGAGATGTGTCTGACAATGGGTGAGCTATCTTCACAACAAGAATCTGTGCTGAATTATTAGTGGTATAAAAATTATTACATGTTATCATAATCCACCATTGAGACTAAAAGTTTCCTAACAAAAAAACAACACAAATCTTAGTCGTTGAGTTGTAAAAGGAAGTGTTATAAATGTAAAAAAGCAACTGTGTGAAAATAAAGCTCTAAATTTCCTTCCAAAAAAGAAGAATTATTTTAATCATATTTTACAGGATTTAATAGAATTATTTTATTACAACAAGATGTTACAAATAAGTTATTTGCTTATTAGAGGTCTAACAGAATAAAGTAGAGAAAACAAGACCCATAAATTTGTGTAAAACAAAAGTTTACTTTTACAACTAAAAAACAAAGCCTGGACCAGATTGTGACCTTTCTTTGTATTAGAATCAATTATTCAGATTTTTGTGTTTTTTGTCTCTTTTGAACTGGGAACAGTCTTAAAGGTGTCTTCATCTGTGAATTGCACCAAAAATTCTCTGGGCACATTGAGCCTGTGTTAAAGGTGTTAAAACCAGTATGACACTGTTGAGTTTTGTAATGATAAAACATTTTTTTTTGTTCTAAATAAATTGTTCATGTCATTAGGCATTCGTAACCCAAGGTACCACTGTATATAGCATCCATTATTATTATTATTATTATTATTATTATTATTATTATTAATATTATTATTATTTGGATTACTGTACCAAATAGTTATTGTGTTGAAGATTTGTAAAAGAAAAATCAAGTTATATTATTACCTCAGACTCCATTGGAAATATATCAACGTATCTCTCTGACTTCACCCACACCATCTTTGTTTCCAATGGGTCAGGGCTTTCTGTAACAAAGAATTCAACAAATTTATCATGGGTAATAGCAGTAGCACAGTTGATTAGGACTGTGGTTTTCTATGCTAAAGGTCAAGATTTTAAACTCTACAGAGGATGAACTTACATGACTTAGATACAAGACTTTTCAGGCTACCAAATATTTTCTCCAGGTACTTCGGCGTCCTCCCTGTTGGATGCAGGCAACTGAAATAATTTTTTTTAAAAATCTCCCAAAATTATAATTTGAATTTCTTTTTGGTTTCTAATAGCCAATTTCCTGTACACCACATGTTTGAGAGATGTGTAGCATGTGAATTTGCATGTTGGTTACAGATCACCACTCTTTGAGTCTGATTTAATAATAAGGCACAGTTAGCATCCATTATTATAATATTATTATTACTACTACTAATCTTTATTTATTAACTTTTAAACATTTAATCATAAAACAATAAAGCAGCTTTAAATCAATCAAGTCTGAATTAATATGGGGTTCACATCAGAAAGTAACTCCTACCCATAAAAAATGTTCCTGCCACTAGTAGAACTGAACCCTTCTTCATTGGCACACATGCATGTAACTTAGCTCACAGCCTATTCTATACTTTAGGTCTAGAAAAGTGAAACTGTACAACAGCTAAGCTACAATCACAATATAGATAACACCATGACAATTGCTAAATATGAAACACTAACATACTTACTGTATCCCTTTGAGTCACTGTCAGGTTGTGTCTTCACTTTAGACAACTCTGAGTCATGTGGCTCCTGAAATCAATTTGAGAATATATTACTTTACAACAATTATCAGTACATTTAATGACAGTACAACACATTTAATGTGTTGAAGTGCTGTAATGGCTGTACCACACAGTTAATGTGTTGAAATGTTGTAATGACTGTACCACACAGTTAATGTGTTGAAGTGCTGTAATGGCTGTACCACACAGTTAATGTGTTGAAGTGCTGTAATGACTGTACCACACAGTTAATGTGTTGAAGTGCTGTAATGACTGTACCACACAGTTAATGTGTTGAAGTGCTGTAATGGCTGCACCACACAGTTAATGTGTTGAAGTGCTGTAATGACTGTACCACACAGTTAATGTGTTGAAGTGCTGTAATGACTGTACCACACAGTTCATGTGTTGAAGTGCTGTAATGACTGTACAACACAGTTCATGTGTTGAAGTGTTGTAATGACTGTACCACACAGTTAATGTGTTGAAGTGCTGTAATGACTGTACCACACAGTTAATGTGTTGAAGTGCTGTAATGACTGTACCACACAGTTCATGTGTTGAAGTGCTGTAATGACTGTACCACACAGATCATGTGTTGAAGTGTTGTAATGGCTGTACCACACAGTTAATGTGTTGAAGTGCTGTAATGGCTGTACCACACAGTTAATGTGTTGAAGTGCTGTAATGACTGTATCACACAGTTCATGTGTTGAAGTGTTGTAATGGCTGTACCACACAGTTAATGTGTTGAAGTGCTGTAATGACTGTACCACAAAGTTATTGTGTTAAGTGCTGTAATGACTGTACCACACAGTTAAGGTGTTGAAATGCTGTAATGACTGTACCACACAGTAAATGTGTTGAAGTGCTGTAATGGCTGTACCACACAGTTAATGTGTTGAAGTGCTGTAATGACTGTACCACACAGTTAATGTGTTGAAGTGCTGTAATGGCTGTACCACACAGTTAATGTGTTGAAGTGTTGTAATGGCTGTACCACACAGTTAATGTGTTGAAGTGCTGTAATGGCTGTACCACACAGTTAATGTGTTGAAGTGCTGTAATGGTCTGTCTTAAGTGATAGGTTTGGGGAGGTTCAAAATCTTTTTTTCGAGGCTCTCAGATCCAGAACCCAGGTTCCTGAACATTTCTTCTGGTCCAATAGGTTCAATAACCTACGTTTGGGATTGATAACATATCTTCTGGTCCAATAGGTTCAATAACCTACGTTTGGGATTGAGAACTTTGAAACAAAGTTTTTACACCTCCACGAAACTTCCAATTAAGACAGGCCATCAGAGAGACATGAAGCTAGACTATTAGCTCAGGTTCCATTGTATACGAGACATCAAGCTGGACTATCAGCTCAAGCTCCATTGTAAAAGAGACATCAAGTTGGACTATTAGCTCAGGCTCTATTGTATAAGGGACGTCAAGCTGGACTAATAGCTCAGGCTCCATTGTAAAAGAGCCATCATCAAGTTGGACTATTACCTCAGGCTCCATTGTATAAGAGACATGAAGCTGGACTATTATTTCAGGCTCCATTGTATAAGAGACATCAAGGTGCACTATTAGCTCAGGCTCCATTGTATAAGAGACATCAAGTTGGACTATTACCTCAGGCTTCCTTGGGTGTATATCCATGTATCTCTCTGTCTTCACCCATACTGTTTTCGTGTCCAATGGCCCACTGCTTTCTGTAACAAAGAAATCAGCAAACACATCATATGTGAGTGCCAGAGTGGATGATAAAACAGAACAGTTGTCCCTCACATCCATATTCCTGTGTGGATCACACCAACTTGTAATCACTAAAAAGAGTTTACTTCAATGAAAAATTGTTTTTGACGCTTCTGGAATGAAACATTTGTTCACTGGCTCATAAGGCAAGTTATTTAGCTCACAGCCTGTAGTACACTTAAGTGAGATCTAGAGAAGCAGTTAACTGTAAAGCATTTCAGTTACAATCACAATATAGTTTTAAAATAAAAACAAACAAAAACAAAAAAACAAAAAACAACAACAAAAACACACAAAAATGATGACAAACATTACTATCAGGGTTCTCCATTATGCTGAGATTGGGAATAATCACGCCTTAAGACCTTCAAAATCACACCTTAGAATCGCTGATCAGGTGTGAGGAATAGGTCTTAAATGTTACAATTGGTGCAGAAAACACACCTAAAAAAACAATCTACAGCGTGGGAAATATCGTGAACGTATAATCATTTCTAAAATTAACACGGCCATGCAACTGAAAAATTAGCTCGATGTTCATTGGTTTATCTTTTGCACTATCAACCAATCACAAAGCTCCTAAATAATCTCGCTATGCTTAGGAAGTGACATCATAGTTTGATGTGATGTAGATTTGCGATGCATCGTATGCTGTGGTTACGTCCCTTGTTTCACTACAAAACCATCAATCATGACATTTCTTCCATCTGCTTTTTCCCGCTCATTAAAATGCTTAACAAGGAAAGAACAAAATCCTTAAAATTATAAAATGAAAGTGATTCTACTGCTTAGATTTACTGCAGATGGGAGCCCTGACAATTATACGTTAATATATTTACCATATTCCTCAGTATCACAGTCAGGTTCTGTCTTCACTTTACACAACAGTGGGATATATGGCTCCATCATGTCACTATCAGGTGCTGTCTTGCTTTCTGATTCTTCCTTAATGTTGAATTCATTGCCAGTCACGTTAGTGGTACTTCTGACAATCTGTTCACTGCTGCTGTGAGAAACATGATAGCTTTCTCTTCCTGCAATTTCTAAACAAAACAACAGTTTTCTTGTGAATATTTCCTGACACTGATAGCAAGCATAATGACGAACTAAAAAGCTATCACATAAGAATTTATATCTTTTCCTCTCTCCTAAATATTGTATTGCAGGTGATACAGTAAATAAACCTCCAAAGTGCAATCAAGGATGAAGAAAAAATAAATATATTCAACTATTTTCAATTAAAACAAATCCTGCAGAAACAATGTTGCCGTAGTAGTTAAGATCAGCACCCAGCATTCACTGCACAGTCCACACAAAAGGTCAGGAAAAAAAACAAACTATTTTGTTGATGTTAGGGTGTGGGTGTGGTAAACCTGACACTCATTCTAATCCTTTTCTTTGATGACACTTTACCAAGGGCGCTGATGTTAACATTGGCCATCACTTTGGGTCATCTCAACAGAAAAAAGACAAACAACTTACAATGTAGTAAAATACATTTTGAAGAAAGACAAAACAAATGTGAAATGTGAAATGATGAGACCTCCAATTCACATGACAATAATAGAAGACTAACAAAGATTTCACGTTGAGTGGCGTTGAAATTATATTTTTTCTGTATAGGTAGATACCACGATGTGGATCTTAACTGTTCTGTACTGGATGTATGTGTAAACTATCTGTTTCCATGCTCAGTGATGAATGTTATATTGCCGGAGCCAGCTCACCTTGCGCATGCCACGCTTGCAATCTCATCCAGTCTATCACTGGTTCCTCCGCAATGTCAATCTCCAGCTTCACCTCAGACAAGACAGCACTGGACAGTCTTCGTCCTCCATAACAGAGCAATGTAAGCACTCAATGTTGTGAAACAACTGCACAACCTCAACATGAACAGGGGAAGTAATACCGACAGTTTGCTAAGGGGAAAACTCTCCATACCGTCATAAATTTATTCGCTACTGTTTTAGTAGAGAGACGCCTGGCGCAAAATAAGTTTTTAAAATCTTATTTTAAATATAATAATGCTTACCAAGGAAAAATTCTTCATACCAAAGTGAATAGAACAAGCAGCTATTTATACATTATTTCAAATACTTAATTTGGGATAGGAGGAGGATGAAAAAGCCAGATTGTATTTACTAAATTATTAGTTTCGTATGTCTCCAAAGGTTAACTAACTTAGCATTAGTAACAATTTGGAACACTTGTTTTTTTTCATTTTGATAAGACTTTTACATTTATGTTATATTTTTATAAGACTTTTACATTTATGTTATAATTTTATAAGACTTTTACATTTGTGTTATATTTTTTATTTGAATAAGACTTTTACATTTATGTTATATTTTTATTTTGATAAGACTTTTACATTTATGTTATATTTTTATTTTTATAAGACTTTTACATTTATGTTATATTTTTTATTTTTATAAGACTTTTACAATTATGTTATATTTTTATTTTTATAAGACTTTTACATTTATGTTATATTTTTATTTTTATAAGACTTTTACATTTATGTTATACATGTATTTTTATTTTTATAAGACTTTTACAATTATGTTATATTTTTATTTTTATACGACTTTTACATTTATGTTATATTTTTATTTTTATAAGACTTTTACATTTGTGTTATATTTTTATAAGACTTTTACATTTGTGTTATTTTTTTATTTTTATAAGACTTTTACATTTATGTTATATTTTTAAAATTGTACGTATTATTTTGTGGCTTCTTTTGTTTGTTTGCTGAATGCATGTTTATACAATTGTTCCTGTAACCTCTACTTCATCTCCCTTCATTCCTTCTTCATTCTATCAGTGACATTTTAATTTAAAAACAACAACACAATGCTCAGTTTTTCATTTTTGTAAACATTTTAATACTTTATTTACAGAATACTCTTTTAGCTGTTAGAAACATGCAATGGAACAGCCTGTACACAACAACAAAGTGCTGTATTATACAGACTGTACACAACAACAAAGTGCTGTATTATACAGTCTGTACACAATAACAAAGTTGGTAATTAGTTAGTTAGTCATTGTTTATAGGGTCCAGCAAACTGCAAAGAGCCGAATCAGGACCACAACTTGGTTGAAAGACATTGTAAGTCGACTGCAAAGAGCCAAATGAGGACCACAACGTCGTTAAACAAGGACTCACCTCTGATCCGTATAAAAGATCTGCTGAAACAACTCTAAAGGTAACACTAAAGGTAACACTAAAGGTAATACTAAAGGTAGCACTAAAGGTAGCGCTAAAGGTAGCACTAAAGGGTAACACTAATGGTAGCACTAAAAGTAACACTAAAGGTAACACTAAAAGTAACACTAAAGGTAACACTAAAGGTAACACTAAAAGTAACACTAAAGGTAGCACTAAAGGTAACACTAAAAGCAACACTAAAGGTAACACTAAAGGTAACACTGAAGGTAACACTAAAGGTAACACTAAAGGTAACACTAAAGGTAACACTAAAGGTAACACTAAAGGTAACACTAAAGGTAACACTGAAGTTAACACTGAAGGTAACACTAAAGGTAACACTAAAGGTAACACTGAAGTCAATGCACCAGCCACCCATTTTACAATAAAGGCATCCCATGCAATGGACACTGAGGCTTTACTCTAATTTATCGAACCCTTGCTTACAAAAATAAACTACAATATAAACATAATTATAAAATATTAACAAAAAAGATACCTAGAAAATGCCTACATTGTTAATTAGTAATACCATAGAAAGCCCTGGTGACCATTTGGCAGAAAGCGTCCAATAGCCTCAAGCCAAGCCTTATACACAAATGAGGAGTTTTGGGAGACGGGCGTCGTTAATAATGCTGCGCTTGATTGGCCTGATGCGATTTTGGGGTCAGTGAGCTGGTTTTATTCAGCTATATTCAATTATCATACATGAATTCCTTAAACAAAAAAACAACAACTCATTCAACAGGCATCACATGCAGCAATATAAATAGAACAACATAAAGCCATATTTGTAAATAGGTTCATACATGTCACGTGTTTTAGGTTTCACATTTGACTTTGCATGTCACAATAGGCGTGCATGTCACAATAGGTGTGCATGTCACAATAGGCATGCATGTCACAATAAGCGTGCCTGTCACAATAGGCATGCATGTCACAATAAGCGTGCATGTCACAATAGTCGTGCATGTCACAATAGGCGTGCATGTCACAATAGGCGTGCATGTCACAATAGGCGTGCATGTCACAATAAGCATGCATGTTTGCTTCCCACGTTCTCACTACACTTCTTAACTCATCAACACAACGCCTTTAGTAACATTTAAAACAATGATTATTCAAAACAATTTCCCAAGCCAACAACAACAACAAAAATGTAAAATAATAATACCGATAATCTCTCTCCCCAGCCTTTTATTTTAAAAAAAGAAAAGAAAAACACCACAAAAAGTAAGTTCACACAATCACGAAAGGAAAACTACATTTACATTACATTACATTACAGTTTTGCTCAATCGGCAAATGTACGTGTTTGTTCAGTATTTTCAAAGCAACAAAAATGACGTCCCATTGACTAAAGCGCCAAGAAAAGTAGACGCAGTCTTTCCAGTGGTCCAAGTGGGTGCTCCCTTTACCTCTTGAGACCCTCACACCATCCAGCACCATCCAAGTCAAGGGACAAACACCGATCAGTTCTACTGTGCCACTACCCCGACGTTAGCCACGCCACGAAAAGCCTGAACAAAGAACAAAGGAGAGGAAGAACCAGGAAATAATAACGATGATGAAGAGAATAAAAATAATAATAATCAGCAGCAGCCGAACCTAAAAGCATACTTGATTATACATCAAGCATCTTTACTAAGGATCGCGTTTAATACGAGCACAATACAGATTACCTCCCCTCCACTGCAAGCTAGCTGAAACCTAACTAAACTCTTTGTCACACATGCAATACAACATTGACAATTTGTGTCACACATGCAATACAAAATTGACAATTTTTGTCACACATGCAATACAAAATTCACAATCATCGCTGTTCTGACTTGTTGTGACTTTTGAAAAATTACTTGAACGTAAACTTCTTCAAAATAGTTTATGATGATACCTGATTAGTAAATTACTACTACAATCAAAATTACATGGGACGTAATCACACTCAATGTATTTCCCATACGTTAGTGTTACACAATGTACTACCCAACCTGTTATATTTATAGAAAATACTCAAAAAGAAAAATGAATCAAAAAGGTGCACAATACAAAAAACACTAATTAATTTGTATTGTATGACTTCTTCACTGCATGCTTTGAGAAGTGTGAGCTAAGCTTCACTCACAGAGCGTGCACCACAAAGGAAGGTACAGCTCTTACTGACACAAAAAGTAAATTTGTTGGCATGTTCTTTTTTTTCCCAGTACATTTTCACACACAAATATATAAGTCAACTTTTGTTTAATTAAAGAGGAAAGACAAAAAAACTACAGCTGCATTTTGTATGCCCTTTACTTTTCAAATTTTGGCAATAAGCTTCTTCAGGAAGAAATCATCAATGTCAAATGGAATTAATTAAAGATGAAAGATTAAAAACTCCAGCTGTATTTGTTATGCAATGCGGTGCCAGCAAATTTACTGGAGGTTCTGAATCAACTATCTATCTATCTATCTATCTATCTATCTATCTATCTATCTATCTATCTATCTATCTATCTATCTATCTATCTATCTATCTATCTATCTATCTATCTATCTAAATTATTAGCCACAATTTGCGCAGCAAATAAGCATGGGTTGCTTCCCTTGATGGTTATTTAAAAGCACATTTGAAACAATTGAGAATAATAACTATTCCGAAATATAAACGCAATTATTTACAACATAATAATTTCCTAAATACTGCGACAAATGAATTATTTTGACCGGCCCGACGGAGACAGAGTGTAAAACATCGCCAATTACCGGCTCGTTATGATTTTTCTTTTTTTCCTGAACACACGCACACACACCACTCGAAAGCTGGCATGAAAAGGATGAGACTACCCAAGCCG
The DNA here is from genome assembly GCA_036898135.1 of Oncomelania hupensis. NCBI lineage: Eukaryota > Metazoa > Mollusca > Gastropoda > Littorinimorpha > Pomatiopsidae > Oncomelania > Oncomelania hupensis. Next base: position 59,782,972 of record CM072522.1, on the reverse strand, counting down.
GTTCCCCAAATCCTATAACACAATTAGTTCCAAATTCTATATCACAAGTTCCAAATCCATTCCTATAACACAAGTTCAAAATCCTATAACACATATGCCCTAGCGCCTATCTTGCCGTGTGGTTCAATCCCACTCCCAGGCTTGATCCGCTAAGGCTGTAAACGGCATCTAACTAAAGCCTTTTCTATTTGGCAGCAGGGAGACTTTGTTTGCTCACTCTCGTCCGGTATAAACTGTGGCCCCTGAAAGTCAGGCCTCTGGCAAATAACTATTGTGGCCACCCACCCGTATCTATCATCCGCCCCCTCTCACCCTCCTGCTACTCCATACACACGTACAACTACCCTTGCCTGAGTAGGCCTAATACACTGGGCCGAAACCCGTACCCCTCTTATCCACTTCTTTCCATTTGACAATGGTATGTGACAACTGGTGATACTTCAAACTCCTAGCACAAGTGTGGTCTCCTTTACATTCAATGTGACAATGGTATGTGACAACTGGTGATACTTCAAACTCCTAACACAAGTGTCATTTCCTTTACATTCAATGTGACAATGGTATGTGACAATGGTGATACTTCAAACACCTAGCACAAGTGTCTTCTCCTTTACATTCAATGTGACAATGGTATGTGACAATGGTATGTGACAATGGTATGTGACAATGGTATGTGACAATGGTATGTGACAACTGGTGATACTTCAAATTCCTAGCACAAGTGTCTTCTCCTTTACATTCAATGTGACAATGGTATGTGACAACTGGTGATACTTCAAACTCCTAGCACAAGTGTCTTCTCCTTTACATTCAATGTGACAATGGTATGTGACAATGGTGATACTTCAAACTCTTAGCACAAGTGTCATCTCCTTTACATTCAATGTGACAATGGTATGTGACAATGGTGATACTTCAAACTCCTAGCACAAGTGTCTTCTCCTTTACATTCAATGTGACAATGGTATAGGACAATGGTGATACTTCAAACTCTTAGCACAAGTGCCATCTCCTTTACATTCAAAGTGACAATGGTATGTGACAATGGTGATACTTCAAACTCCTAGCACAAGTGTCGTCTCCTTTACATTTAATGTGACAATGGTATGTGACAACTGGTGATACTTCAAACTCCTAGCACAAGTGTCATTTCCTTTACATTCAATGTGACAATGGTATGTGACAATGGTGATACTTCAAACACCTAGCACAAGTGTCGTCTCCTTTACATTCAATGTGACAATGGTATGTGACAATGGTATGTGACAATGGTATGTGACAATGGTATGTGACAACTGGTGATACTTCAAATTCCTAGCACAAGTGTCTTCTCCTTTACATTCAATGTGACAATGGTATGTGACAACTGGTGATACTTCAAACTCCTAGCAAAAGTGTCTCCTTCACATTCAATGCGACAATGGTTTGTGACAACTGGTTATACTTCAAACACCTAACACAAGTGTTGTCTTCTTCACATTCAATGTGACAATGATATGTAACAACTGGTGATACTTCAAACTCCTAACACAAGTGTTGTCTTCTTCACATTCAATGTGACAATGGTATGTGACAACTGGTTATACTTCAAACACCTAACACAAGTGTTGTCTTCTTCACATTCAATGTGACAATGATATGTAACAACTGGTGATACTTCAAACTCCTAACACAAGTGTTGTCTCCTTTACATTCAATGGTTAAATGTCATGCATAATATTCACTGACAACATTCAACATAATGTATTACATACACTGCACGCCATTTTTCCTCCAGCATATTGGAATACTATATTCATATTTTAATTTGACCAATGTTCACAATATTGCTGGGGCCAATATGTATTATTGCTGTCAAGAGAGAGATAGTCGTTTATAGGGTGCAGCAGACTCCAAAGAGCTGAATCAACATGGTTGAAAGAGGCTGTCAAGAGTTTTAGGCATTTAGAAAAACTTCAAAATAACATGATCAGATTGTTTTTATCTAATGAATCGCTTTGTTTTTATCTTCTTTTCTGCCTCCAGCTGATGTTACTGTAAGCTTCTTCAAGTGCTCATTTAAATGAAAGCACAGCCGCTAATTGCCTTTTCTGATGTACCAACTGTGATTCATCAAACTGTCAGCATGAATAAAAGCATTAGATATTACACATATGTCACATACATTTTCCCTTCAGTATGCATCAACACGCGTTGCTTCAAATCGTTGTCAAAAACATCACAAACATGATTTTTCTCTTCTGAACATGTAAGTGTATGTCTCTTCAACTTGCACGCTGAAATAAAAGATTTTCTTAAAAACATCAAACACATGAATTTTTGTGTCCAGAATGTGTGAACTTGTGCTTCTCCCAATCGCTAACCATGGTGAAAGTTTTATTACAAACATCACACGCATGACTTTTCTCTCCTGTATGTATAAGCATATGTCTATTCAAATGGCCAGCCTGAGTGAAAGCTTTATGACAAACATCACACACATGATTCTTCTCTCCTGTATGTATAAGCTTATGTCTATTCAAATGGCCAGCCTCAGAGAAAGCTTTATTACAAACATCACACACATGATTCTTCTCTCCTGTATGTATAAGCTTATGTACCTTCAAATTGGAAGCCTTGGTGAAAGCTTTATTACAAACATCACACACATGATTCTTCTCTCCTGTATGTATAAGCTTATGTACCTTCAAACTGCCAGCCTGAGTGAAAGCTTTATTACAAACATTACATACATGATTCTTCTCTCCTGTATGTATACACTTATGTTTCTTCAAATCACCAGCACAAGTGAAAGCTTTATTACAAACATCACACACATGATTCTTCTCCCCTGTATGTATAAGCTTATGTACCTTCAAATTGGAAGCCTTGGTGAAAGCTTTATTACAAACATTACATACATGATTCTTCTCTCCTGTATGTATACACTTATGTTTCTTCAAATCACCAGCACAAGTGAAAGCTTTATTACAAACATCACACACATGATTCTTCTCTCCCGTATGTATAAGCTTATGTTCCTTCAAATGGCCAGCCTGAGTAAAAGCTTTATTACAAACATCACACACATGATTCTTCTCTCCTGTATGTATACGCTTATGTACCTTCAAATGGCCAGCATGAGTGAAAGCTTTATTACAAACATCACACACATGATTCTTCTCTCCTGTATGTATACGCTTGTGTACCTTCAAATGGCCAGCATGAGTGAAAGCTTTATTACAAACATCACACACATGATTCTTCTCTCCTGTTTGTGTAAGCTTATGTACCATCAAATGGCCAGCAAGAGTGAAAGCTGTATTACAAACATCACACACAAGTTTCTTTTGCTCTCCGGTCTTCTGTTTCTGCTTTGTCTCTCTTCTACACTCATGATCTTTAAGACTGACTTCACTGTGGGGAGTGACTGAGGCAGAAGAGAACTTGACCAATAATGACTGTGGTGTTGAGTTGACAGTAAGCAGTTGTGTAGCACATGCAATTGGAATCTGAAAAAGAAAACCAAGATTTACAAAAAAATACTAACTATAAAGTGTTCATTATCATCATCATCATCATCATCATCATCATCATCATCATCATCATCATCATCATCATCATCATTATTATCATCATCATCATCATCAAAGTGGTCCTGATTTGGCTCTTTGCAGTTTGCTGGACCCTATAAACAATGACTAACTAATATTTAGTATTTTTTGTATTAATATAATCGATTATTATTATTATACCATTATCACAACAACAATGTGTTGAGTTTCTTGATAATAGTTAAAGTAAACCTACTTCAGTCCTGACAATTACAAGGATATATTAATTTGCAATAACAACCAGGGTGTCGCGGACCTGTATTAATTTCTCATTTCGGGTGCCTGTGACGTGGATTAATTGTTTTATAGCTAATCACTCTTCTGTTGCAAATAACATTACAGTGAACTTCGGATATAGTAAAGTGCCCTGGGACCAAATAAATCTTTAGTATAACCGAATATTTAATATAACCGAAAATCCGTTTACAGTAAAGTTTTTAAAGTTTACTTTACTATAACCGAAACTTCGTTTATAATACAGTTTTAGAGGTTTACTTGACTATAACCGACTTCGTTTATAATAACGATTTTAGAGGGTTAATTTAGCATAACCGAAACTTTGTTTTAATTTAACGTTTACTAATCCGACACTCTCATTATAAAGAGATAGAAAACGCTGGTCTAAAGTGTATGTGGGTGCACAGGGCCGGATCAATCCATTTTCGAGGGAGGGGGTGGGGTGGGGTGCTAGTCTAGTTCTTTTTAAAATGTATGGTACAGAGTGGTGAAACACCACAAGTAAAACTCGTGGCGCAGTGGATAAGTCGCCGGTTTCCTATGCCGAAGGTCGCGGGTTCGATTGCCGCAAGGGGCGAACGTATGTGACTTAGGTACGAGACTATTGAGGTCACTGAGGGTTTTCTCCGGGCACTCCGGTTTCCTCCCTCCCTTCAATAATGGTACAGGATGCAGTCAATATAAAAATTTCAAAAATAAAAATTCGATTTTCTTCCGTCTTCTAATAGCGATCTCCCTGCCTGTACACCACCTGTTTGAGTGATGTATGTGTATTTGGTGTGTGTGAGGGTAAAATGAGACAGGTGAGCATGTATGTTGGTATAGATCGCCGCGCTTTGAGCCTTGGGGAAAGGCGCGTACTTAGCATAGCATCCTGTCCTGTCCTGTAACTAACTGCCTTACATAACGTATTTCCAGTCGAACAAAAACTTCTATCTTCTACTTTCTTTATTTTATTTATTTTATTTATTTATTAATTTTTTTGTTGTTGCCAAGGGGTGGGGGTGGGGGATGCTGCAGCACTCCTAGCACCCCCCCCCCTCCCCTACCCCCTGGATCCGGCCCTGGTGCAAGTAAAGAAGAAGAAAAGCAAAACAAATCAGTGAACAAAATAATGACTTCTCGAATTTCCATCTTTTACCAGGATTTCTGCAGACTGTAATCGTCTGTGTGTCTATTTGTCTGTGTGTTCACGTAACTCAACATCGTTCTAAATTGAGCTGACATTTGGCGCGTTATATACATGTACATTGGAATTGGATCCCATTAATTGATTAGATTCACATAGTTAAACAGTTAAAATAAGACAGTGCAAATCGAACGAATCGCTTTCGTTATTACATATTTTAATTTAGATTAATATTTCTGTGTTGGTTTGTTGTCCCTTGCTGAATTCCACACGAAAACTATGTTTTCCCATTTTAAAAAACACCCCCACCCTCCCCAGCTCCAGCCCCACACCCCCGGACAGCCATCTATAAGTCGTCGTGGAGACGTTTGTCTTACCAGAGTTGCCAAGAACAAAATTCAGGATAGATACAGGATAGAAGAATCATGTGTGTAATATTGGTAATAAAGCTTTCACTCAGGTCCATCCCCCCGAGGTAACTCAAAATAGTATCCTTACATTCTGGAAATTTAGTGCTTTAAATTCTCTCTGTCGCTGTCTTTCTCCTTTCTTTTTTTCTAATTCCTACTCTGTTCTATCAATCGACTACGTGTACATCTTCTTCGCTGGACCAATCACCTACCTTTTTTCTTAAAAAATCTTCTGGGACAAAACTCATTTGTGTGCGAGGTGATAATAGGCGCATGATTGTATTATAATAATAATTTATTATTATTATTATTATTATTATTACAGTGAACTTCGGATATAGTAAAGTGCCCTGGGACCAAATAAATCTTTAGTATAACCGAATATTTAATATAACCGAAAATCCGTTTACAGTAAAGTTTTTAAAGTTTACTTTACTATAACCGAAACTTCGTTTATAATACAGTTTTAGAGGTTTACTTGACTATAACCGACTTCGTTTATAATAACGATTTTAGAGGGTTAATTTAGCATAACCGAAACTTTGTTTTAATTTAACGTTTACTAATCCGACACTCTCATTATAAAGAGATAGAAAACGCTGGTCTAAAGTGTATGTGGGTGCACAGGGCCGGATCAATCCATTTTCGAGGGAGGGGGTGGGGTGGGGTGCTAGTCTAGTTCTTTTTAAAATGTATGGTACAGAGTGGTGAAACACCACAAGTAAAACTCGTGGCGCAGTGGATAAGTCGCCGGTTTCCTATGCCGAAGGTCGCGGGTTCGATTGCCGCAAGGGGCGAACGTATGTGACTTAGGTACGAGACTATTGAGGTCACTGAGGGTTTTCTCCGGGCACTCCGGTTTCCTCCCTCCCTTCAATAATGGTACAGGATGCAGTCAATATAAAAATTTCAAAAATAAAAATTCGATTTTCTTCCGTCTTCTAATAGCGATCTCCCTGCCTGTACACCACCTGTTTGAGTGATGTATGTGTATTTGGTGTGTGTGAGGGTAAAATGAGACAGGTGAGCATGTATGTTGGTATAGATCGCCGCGCTTTGAGCCTTGGGGAAAGGCGCGTACTTAGCATAGCATCCTGTCCTGTCCTGTAACTAACTGCCTTACATAACGTATTTCCAGTCGAACAAAAACTTCTATCTTCTACTTTCTTTATTTTATTTATTTTATTTATTTATTAATTTTTTTGTTGTTGCCAAGGGGTGGGGGTGGGGGATGCTGCAGCACTCCTAGCACCCCCCCCCTCCCCTACCCCCTGGATCCGGCCCTGGTGCAAGTAAAGAAGAAGAAAAGCAAAACAAATCAGTGAACAAAATAATGACTTCTCGAATTTCCATCTTTTACCAGGATTTCTGCAGACTGTAATCGTCTGTGTGTCTATTTGTCTGTGTGTTCACGTAACTCAACATCGTTCTAAATTGAGCTGACATTTGGCGCGTTATATACATGTACATTGGAATTGGATCCCATTAATTGATTAGATTCACATAGTTAAACAGTTAAAATAAGACAGTGCAAATCGAACGAATCGCTTTCGTTATTACATATTTTAATTTAGATTAATATTTCTGTGTTGGTTTGTTGTCCCTTGCTGAATTCCACACGAAAACTATGTTTTCCCATTTTAAAAAACACCCCCACCCTCCCCAGCTCCAGCCCCACACCCCCGGACAGCCATCTATAAGTCGTCGTGGAGACGTTTGTCTTACCAGAGTTGCCAAGAACAAAATTCAAAGTATTTATTTGAGTGGTTGGACAAGCAAGCTCTCTCTCTCTCTCTCTCTCTCTCTCTCTCTCTCTCTCTCTCTCTCTCTCTCTCTCTCTCTCTCTCTCTCTCTCTCTCTCTCTCTCTCTCTCTCTCTCTTTGTCGAACATGGCCTTTTCAAAATTTAGATTTTCTTCTTCTTTGTGTTTCCCTTCCCCCCCCCCCCCCCAATGGGTATTACCTATTGCTATCGTAATTACAGGTAAATAGCAATTACGTTACTTTAGTGAACATTATGAATATGCACTCATCGTCAAGATCTATTGTTTCTGGACACAGCCACACGATAACAAGTGATATTTCACGAAAGTGAAAAGGTCCTTTTAGCCTTTCGTATGAAGCCACCAGAAATCCACGGGAAATAGCTGAAAAAGATACTTCTTTTTTATGAACACTTGCAGTAGGTCCATTGTCCCTTATTGGATTCCATTACGCTCACATATGTTGATTGATTATTTTTGTTTATTAACTTGGGTATTATAAACTCTTCAAGAATACCTCTCTTATAACCCAGTTTGTGTATATTGATTGAAATGTTACAGTATTATTTGTTTATGTCCGTGTGTGTTAGTTCACGTGTGTGTGAGTGTATGTGTGAGAGAGAGATAGAGAGAGATAGAGAGAGAGAGGGTAAGAGAAAGAGAGAGAGAGAGAGAGAGAGAGAGAGAGAGAGAGAGAGAGAGAGAGAGAGAGAGTTCATTACCGATAAAAGATAACATGTGAGCCTTCGTGTCCTAATTATTTCAAACCAACCCTTTAATCGGAAGGATAAATTATAAAAGTAGATCATGAATTGTACATGTTGTACTATCGTCATTGTGGAAAAACAAAAAGCTCACAAAATTAAAGCAAACAAAGACATGGACAAAACCTAAACAATATGGTGGATTTAAAAAAAAGATTGTTTGTCTTGCAAAGCCATGCAACAGCTTAGGAATAAATCTCTTCTTTACTTCTCATTTGAAAGTGCAGTCCAGTCAAAACGTTGGTTTCCCAGTTCTCCATTGATTCGGATTCATCTCAGTACAAAAGGTATAATTATAATGTGTTCAACTTATAACACCCTTATTTAGTCATAAACGCATTTCATCATGTATAGCGAAAGTGAAGTCTAATTTGCTTTGTAAGTTTCTAAGCTAGGTACTCTTTTTCTGCCAAACAGTTAAATCTCTCCTTCAGTTTTTCACTCTCCTTCATAATCACCGTTACTGTTGATGCGGAAATTCCAAATTGTTCAGCAATTTCTTTTTTTTTTTTCTCATCTTTTCATCTTCAAGTGCGTGAATTAGATCTATTTTAGGCTTCAGGGTAAGCGTGACGTGACGATGTTGCGTCATTATGAATGTCAGTAACTCTCATGAAACTTTAATACAGTAATCTCCCTTGAAACTTTATTATAAGCGGCAGCAAAACTCGCCAGGGGCCTTAGAAAACACTTTATTATAAGCGGACTTTACTATATTTTTTTATTATATCCGATTTTAAAATACAGAGACAAAGAAGAGTTTTGGTCGGGACCAAGACTGGACTTTACTAAAACCGAATATTTACTTTATCCGGCCTTTATTATATCCGAAGTTCACTGTATTAGTTTTCAGTTTGCACGTGTTGTTGGTTGGCGTTATATATGAATCTGATTAGATGTTTTCATACGGTTCAAAAATCCATAATTTGGGTCAGCACTTAGACTTTAGATGTTTTTTTTTAGGTCTCAACAAGTAACATCACCTTGATGTTCATTGGTGTGGCGACCAAGATTGGTGCCCAGAATTGGTTCAACAGGTTGTTGTGTAGATGTTATGTCTAGAAACAGTTAGAATAACCAGTCACCAGGGGAAGTTCTCGTGAGTATCGAATATTTATTTGATTCGATGGGTGCATAATGGAGAAAGAGAGAGAGAGAGGAGGGGTGAGGTGGAGTGTGGTGGAATTAATGGCAGTTGTTGCATTCATCGAAATTGCTTCAATCTAGTTCATTTGGATTCATTATTTCATGGTTCTGGCAAGTCTGGCATATGCCTTACACAAGAACAAGAACTATTGGACAGATGGACAGAGTACTGTTCTGACCTTTACAACCACACAACAAATGGAGACCCATCAGTCCTAGCATGTCCAGAGAACAGAGAAGAAGAAAAAATCCTTCCAATTCTCCGAGAAGAAGTTAAGGCAGCAGTGCAATCGCTGAAGAAGGGGAAGTCAGCGGGAAAGAACAACATACCCGCGGAACTGCTTCATGCAGGAGGAGAAGCGATGATTGACACAATTCCAATTATCTGTAAAAAGATCTGGCAGAGTAGGGAGTGGCCTACATCATGGACCCAGTCGCTTGTCATCACTCTTTCCAAAAAGGTAACCTTCAGAAATGTGAAAATTATCGCACCATCAGCCTCATCAGCCATCCCAGCAAGGTCCTCCTGAAAATAATACTCAACAGGTTGAAAACCCAAGCTGAACAAATCATAGCTGAAGAGGAAGCAGGATTCAGGGCAAGGCGAAGTACCACTGAACAGATTTGCAATCTCAGAATTATCGGCGAGAAATACCTACAGCACCAACAACATCTATATCATGTGTTCGTAGACTTCAAAAAGGCGTTTGACCAAGTCTGGCACTGAGCGAAACAATCAGGGTTGCTGAGGCCAGGGAAAGATGGAGTGCGCTCGTTAAATGATCATCTGTGGTGCCCCAACGACCTCCGAGTTACAGGATAGGATAAGATAGGATTTCATGGTTCGCATTTCAAACCTAAATTGAACGTGATTATGAAAAAAGAAACCATATGAATAACTGGTTGGCACTATATCTAATAGTGGCCATGTATGCCTTTGTCTGTATAAGGGCGCTGATGGACACAAGGGTGTTGCGGATGTCCTGGTGGAGAGTTTCTTCATGTCCCTATTCCCACCCACCCTATGTACTCAGTACCAAACCTTTAAACGACGGATGACCCTTTCCGCATTTTCCCCAAAATATCCTCATGAATAGTGATCCCCGAGCCATTGGACGTAGAGGTCGGTCGTGTTGGAATGACGTTGAGGGCTCTGCGATCACATCATAGTCGTTGACATCTCATGCGATTTTAATGAGAGTGAGTCTGCAACGTCTGCTTTCAGCTACGAATCGTAAGTACTGTACTGGTGGTCGACAAAGGCTTACGGGGCAGAGAGCTGAAGAAAGGATCGTCATCCCTTTTCGCTTAAATCGCTGCTTCATGTTAATCATCATTGCAGTCTTCATCGTGGCTCATCGGTCGTCTAAATCGACATTACTGTCAGAAATAATTGGAAGCCGACGACGCTGTAGTTACTTTGAGAGAGAGGAGTTATAACCCTTTGTAACGGCATCAAGGAAGGCTAAGGCCAACGACGAAATGAACAATCTTATCATTATTGTCATAGTAGTCATCATCACCGTCATACAAATCATCATCGTCATCACCACCATCATCATCACCACAGTCAGCAATTACATCACCATCTTCATTTTGACTTTGTATGTTACACAATATCTGTTGAATGAGTGATTGTTCGTTCGTAGTAAAGTTTGTTCAGCATTTAATATTGTGTTTGCGACACATTTCTCGGAGTTCCTGATGTTCTTTGTATGAAAGAACAGGTCCTATATTAACTCTTAAACACTTGGGGCACACACAGAGCAAGGAGTGAATTTATGTGACTTAGTTACTAGACTACTGAAGTCACCGAGTGTTTTCTCTGAGTACTCCGGTTTCCTCCCTCCCTTCAATAAATTATAATTATAATGATATCGGATGCAGTCACAATGAAAATGTCAAAAATAAAAATTTGATTTCCTTTCAATTTTCTAATAGTGATCTCCCTGTCTTCGCACCACAAGTTTGAGTGATGGATGTGTTTGTTGTGTGTGCCACATGTTTGAGTGATAGATGTGTTTGTTGTGTGTGCCACATGTTTGAGTGATAGATGTGTTTGTTGTGTGTGCCACATGTTTGAGTGATAGATGTTTGTTGTGTATACCACACGTTTGAGTGATGGATGTGTTTGCTGTGTGTGCCACATGTTTGAGTGATAAATGTGTGTGTTGTGTTTGCCACATGTTTGAGTGATAGATGTGTTTGTTGTGTTTGTCACATGTTTGAGTGATAGATGTGTTTGTTGTGTTTGCCACATGTTGGAGTGATAGATGTGTTTGTTGTGTGTGCCACACTTAGTGAAACATGTCGGTGTGTATGTTGGGACAGATTGCCGAACTGATCGGTGATTTGGGTAACAGCACCTCTGCCGTGAACTGACAAAACCGAGCAAGTCCACAAAACCTACTTTCGAGAAAATCGACGTTGTGTGTTGCGCTATATTACGCGATCGTTTCTGGAAGTTTAAGGGCATATTTTAATGCAATTCCTCGATTTAAGAGTGCATACCTTGAATGTTAAAGAAATGTTTGATAGAGTTGATGTTTTAAGACTATTTGTGGACTTGCTTTGTTTTGTCAGATTATTCTTGAGATAGGTCTTTGTTGAGAACATGACAAAACCAAGCAAGTCACCCGCTTGGTTTTGTCAGTTTATTATTGAATTAAATCCTTGTTAAAAAAATTCATAAAACCAAGTAAGTCAAATCCGCTTGGTTTTGTCAGTTTATTATTAAGTAAATCATTGTTTTCAAACTTCACCAAACCAAGTAAGTCCCATATGCCGTTTCGTTTCTTTGTAAAAAAAAAAAAGTTGGGTTTTGTAAGATGTGGGTGCGGCAGTTACAGTGGGTGTATATGTGTGCCTGTTTATTGTTTTTAGCCATTCTTCACTTAATATTCCTGGGTTGGTATGCAGGAGTCATGGTTTTTTTTGCTCTCTTTCAAACTAATATTAGATGCAGCCAATTTAATTTTAAAAATACAAAACTATTTTCCTTTCAGTTTCCTATTGTAGCGATCTTCCTGCCTTTACACCACGTGTATGTCTTGTATTTTGTTGCCCTTGTTGTGTGTCTGTAATATATTTGTTGATGTTTGTTTGTGAGTTCGGGCACTGAATAGAATAGGCCCAACGTTTCCCGGCGTCTCGTAAGAGGCGACTAACAGGGGTAATGTTAGCACGGCATCAATGGGCGAAAGTCTTCTACACAGAAGTCACCGGCAGGGCGAGGAACCTCATGTTGCTACAGGTTCAACGACCACATGCTCAGGGCCAAGGCGAGCCACACTGTATTCATGGATTTCGGCTGTGTCCAACAGCCTGGAGAGGATTGGGCACCGCCAGGTCCTTTTTTGCCCAAGACACACTACATGCATGATGACACTATCCACTAATTCCATACCGGATCGGTCGTCGCCCGGCTCAAGGACCGCACCTTCCGTTGGCCACCAGGACGGAGGTGTTAAGTATGCTACTGATGGACAATTTAGCAAGATCCGCACGAGAAACAACATCGTCATAGGAACCTGGAATGTCAGGACCCTAACTGCGGAAGGAAAATTAGAAGAACTGGCCCACGAGTTGGACCGCTATCGATGGAACGATCTAGGCATTAGCGAACAGCGCTGGAAAGGCCTAGGTGAAATAACGACAGACAAAGGCCACAAGCTTTATTTCAGCGGTAGAGATGACAGGCACGAACACGGCATTGGATTCTTGGTCCACAAGAACATTCTAGCCACTGTCATGGGTTGCCGCCCAGTCTCCAGTACACTCATTACCATCCGCCTGAGAGCAGCCCCTTTCAACATCACCATCATCCAGACCTATGCCCCAACATCAGACTATGACGACAGCGAAGTGCAGGATTTTAATGAAAATCTACAGGCGGTCCTTGACCAAGTGCCGAAGAAGGACATAGTCATAGTGCAAGGCGACTGGAATGCCAAGGTTGGCCAAGATGCGCACCACAACTGGGGAGACACATGTGGACCCCACTGCAACAACGAGACAAATGACAGGGGTCTGAGATTCTTGGAGTTTGCCAGATACAACAATCTGGTACTGGCAAACACGCTTGGTCTCCACAAAAAACTCCAGACGATGGACATGGCACAGTTCCGGGGGGGAGCATCACAACCAAATAGACTACATCATGGTCAAGAAACGCTTCAGATCAAGCATCAACATTGGCAGGACACGCACTTTTCCAGGAGCAGACATCGGAAGTGACCACGATCTCTTGATGATGTCTTTCCGGCTCCACTTGAAGAGAGTAAATAATGCACTAGACTGAAATTCGACCTGGACAAACTGCAAAACCCTGGGTTGGCAAAACTATTTCAGGCTACAATTGAAGGGAAATTTGCACCACTGCTCATTTTGGGGGCTGGTGAAGTAGATGTCAACACCATGACCACCACCTTCAACTCAGCTGTGACAGATGCCGCCACTGAGATCCTTGGCAAGCACCGACCAAAGAGGAAGCCGTGGATCACACCTAAACTTTTGGATCTGTGTGATAAACGAAGAGAGATTAAAAAAAAAAAAAAAGAACACCTCACAGGGAGCTGATGTCTACCGAAAAATCAACAATACCATCCGAAAAGGCATGCGCACAGCAAAGGAGAACTGGATAGAAGATCAATGCCAGGATATAGAGAACAGTCTGAACAGACTGTAAAGCGGCTGACAAGTGTCAAACAGCCCAAAGTCTCCACGATTCAAAGCAAGTCTGGCATATGCCTTACAGAAGAACAAGAAGTCTTGGACAGATGGACAGAGTACTGCTCTGTCCTTTACAACCATACACCAAATGGAGACCCATCAGTTCTAGCATGTCCCGAGAACAGAGAAGAAAAAATCCTCCCAATTTTCCGGGAAGAAGTTGAGGCACCAGTGCAATCGCTAAAGAAAGGGAAGTCAGCGGGAGTGGACAACATACCCGCGGAACTGCTACAAGCAGGAGGAGAAGCAATGATTGATGCCCTCACCATTATCTGTAACAAGATCTGGCAGAGTGGAGAGTGGCCTATACCATGGGCCCAGTCGCTTGTCATCACTCTTCCCAAAAAAGGTAACTTTCAGGAGTGTGAAAATTGCCGCACCGTCAGCCTCATCATCCATCCCAGCAAGGTCCTCCTGAAAATATTACTCAACAGGTTGAAACCCCAAGCTGAACAAATCATAGCTGAAGAACAAGCAGGAATCAGGGCAGGGCGAAGTACCACTGAACAGATTTTCAACCTCAGAATAATCTGTGAGAAATACCTACAGCACCAACAACATCTATATCATGTGTTCATAGACTTCAAGAAAACGTTTGACCGAGTCTGGCATGCAGCTCTATGGGCAACAATGAAAGCGTACAACATCAGACCTAAAATTATTAAAGTCATCAAAAACCTGTATGACAAGGCTACCAGTGCAGTCCTCCACAACAGCGCCATCGGGAACTGGTTCAGAACAACAATCGGTGTGCGTCAAGGATGCCTACTCTCTCCAACACCCTTCAACATCTTCCTAGAGCGCATCATGTCAGATGCTCTTGCAGATCACGAAGGCACAGTCAGCATAGGGGGTAGAGCAATCCCCAATCTTCGTTTTGCGGATGACATTGATGGATTGGCTGGAGAGGAACAAGAACTTGAACAGCTGGTACAGAGGCTTGACACCACCTCCAAAGCATATGGAATGGAAATAAGTGCAGAGAAGACCAAAATGATGACCAACAACACCAATGGCATCAACACGGACATCAAAGTCCAAGGCCAATCCCTCAACACAGTGCATAGCTTCAAATATTTAGGAGCCGTTGTATCAGACAATGGGTACCGATGGGAAGTCCTCTCCAGGATCGCATAAACAACTGCTGCCCTGACAAGGTTGAAGCCATATGGAAAGACAGGACCATCATTCTACATTCCAAAGTAAGACTGCTGCGCTCCATTGTCATCTCCATCTTCCTATATGCTTGCGAAGCATGGACCCTCACAGCAGATCTAAACGAAGAATACAAAGCATGGAGATGAGGTGCTACAGAAGACTTCTGGGCATTTCCTGTACCCAACACAACACCAATGACGAAGTCCGACAGACCATCACAAAAGCCATTGGACAACACGATGACCTGCTCACAGTGGTGAAGAAACGGAAACTCCAATGGTATGGCCACGTCACCAGATCATCAGGCCTTGCAAAGACTATTCTGCAACTGGTTTGACACTGAGTGAAGCCATCAGGGCTGCTGAGGACAGAGAGAGATGGAGTATGCTGGTTAAACGATCATCTGTGGTGCCCCTACGACTTTAGGGTTACGGGACAGGATAGGATAGGATAGGATAGTTTGTTTGTTTGTTTCCACACCTCGTGGAAGTTGCCGCGTAGGCGGAAGATCTACAGGATCCTTCATGGTGGGCAGGAAAGTACATGAAGAAAACTCTTTTTCAAAAAGCCGAACACGTCCTTTGCTGACCGAAATTTCGACATCTTTTTCACAGGAAAATAATATTGCACAGCAGCAATAACATGGATTCTCACTGGTCCACTTCATCTTAAGGCGCTTTCTCATTGGTCGGGAGGACTTACTTTTCTTTGTCAGGTTATTGTAGAAAATGATGTCATCATGCCAACTCGAGCATCAGCCAGAGTATCGCCGAAACAAAATCGCAGGGGACTTGCTTGGTTTTAACAGTTTATTCCCCCACTTAAATTTTTTTTAACAAGGACTTACTCTATGATATCTCCAAATCTAAACATAGTTCGGATTTGATTTTTACAGGTAAGATGCGTCATTCTCTTGCAAGTTTGATGGCGCAAAAAACTCATTTTCGACCTTAGGTGGACTTACTCGGTTTTGTCAAATCACGGCAGACCTACATTGGTACCTCGGGTAACAAACCAAGTTCTGGAAACGTTTGTAATCCAAATCATTGAATTCAATCAAATAGAGACAATTCGTATTAAGAGGAAAGAATCGTTCTTTTTTTATTTACATCCAGTCATTTACCTGACAAAAGGCAAAGAATTCATGTACTTGTGTTACATATGGAGAAAGAATATGTGTCCTTGTATTACATTAAAAAAAAGAAAATAACGAAATAAATTAAATGAAAAAAAAAAAAAATCGTCTTTCTTTTTTTACCAAGAAAACCATCATGGAAAATGTGTCACTTTCTTAGCTATTGTGAATCATTAGTTTCAGGAGTTTCTTGTCGCTGTTTCTTGGCAGCCGACTGAATCTTTCAGAACCAAGATCCTATCAAGGGAAATTTGTCCTTTGTAACCCACTGTTCCTTACGCGAGACAATTAAAAAAAAAAAGTTGTTCATAAACTGAATTGTTCAGGACCTGAGGCATTCGTATCCAAAGGTATCACAGTATATAGCATCCATTATTATTATTATTATTATTATTATTATTATTATTATTATTACTATTATATTATTATTATTTTTATTATTGGATTACTGTATCAAATAGTTATTGTGTTGAAGATTTGTAAAAGAGATGTCAAGTTCCATTATTACCTCAGACTCCATTGGAAGTAAATCTATGTATCTTTCTGTCTTCACCCACACCATCTTTGTTTCCAATGGGTCAGTGCTTTCTGTAACAAAGAAATCAGCAAATGTATCATGGGTGATAGCAGTAGCACTGTTGGTTAGGACTCTGGTTTTCTATGCCAAAGTTGGAGAGTACAAACCCTTCAGAGGATGAATTTATATGACTTAGATACAAGACTGTTTGGGTGTCGGATAGCGCAGTGGTTGGAGCACTCGCTACTGTGTCGCAAGTTAAGCATCGTCCAGTGCGGTTAGCACTTGGATGGGTGACCGCAAAACGTGAAGCGACAAATAACAACGCCCCAAGTTGACTCAACTGTGACTGAGTACCTACTCTCTTAAGGGTGGGGAAGGTAAAGCAGCGAGGGAGAGAGATGGGCATAACCCTCATTACGCTGGCCCAAGATAAGTGTGATCTCCAACATCACGCTCCCCTACGGCCACAAGGCTATGGGACTACCTTTACCTTTTTTACAAGACTGTTCAGGTCACCAAGTGTTTTCTTCTGGTATTTTGGTTTCCTCTCTCCCTTCAATAATGCTGCCATGGTTAATAATAAGGCACTTTTAGCATCCATTTATTTATTGACTTTTTAATCATAAAACACAAGAGCAGTTTTTAATCAGTCAAGCCTGAATTACTATGGGGTTCACACCACACACACACACACACACACAAAAACACAACCCTAAGAAATATTCCTGTCACTACTAGAACTGAACTCTTGTTCACTGGCACACATGCATGTAACATAGCCCAGAGCCTATTCTACACTTTAAGTCTAGAAAGGTTAAACTGTTCAGCCAAAAAAAAACTACAATCACAATATAGATAACAAAATCACAATATAGATAACAACATCACAATGATTGCTAAGTATAAAACATTAACTCATTGAAGTCGTGCCGCAAATGGTGCTACGGCACTAGCGGTGCCACACAGGAGCGTGCCGCCGCTATGTGTACGTCGCGTGTTCACAATTTTTTTTATAACAGAAAATGAGTACCAAGGGAACTAAGCAATACCCATACTTGAAAGGAGTCTTTTTAGAGTAGATTGCTTCCCTTTGACCATATTTTTGGCAAAGTTTCTTCTGGGGTTTTTCCGATTTTTATGAAGCTAGCAACGCATTGTTTACAAAATGGCTTCCCGTTTTGAACGCCGATTGTTGGGAAAATTTTGTTTTAGTTATGTGACAAATGCCTCTTCAGATTGTGCTTTCATGTTTATTTGTGTGTAAAATTCATTTTTACTGTGTTTTTACTTCATAAAAACAAGAGAATCAAATATTTTCATATAAAAAATGGGTGCAACATATAGGTATCGTTCTTCTTATAAAAAAAAGTGTTTGTTTGCAAAAGTGATGTGTTTTCGGTGCAAAATATTTTTTTTCTGGAGGATTATAGCAGATTGGTGGTAAGTGAAATTAAAGAAACATACTTTGAGCTTTCATTTGCAATTTATTTTATGTTTCTATGTTGTCTAGCACATTTGGTGTGATTTTGTAAAGATAGCCTAAAATCCTGCGATTCTGGAATGATGCCGAGTCTGGCACTCTGCGACTTCAATGAGTTAATATACTTACTGTATCCCTCTGTGTCACTGTCAGGCTCTGTCTTCACTTTACACAACTCTGAGTCACGTGGCTCCTGAAACCAATGATGAGAACATATTACTTTACCGCAACTCTTGGTACATTTGGATTACTGTACCACACAGGTAATGTGTTGAAGATTTGCATAGGAGAAATCAAGCTCAGTTATTACCTCAGGCTCCACTGGATCTACATCAATATATGCCTCTGTCTTCACCCAAACTGTTTTCGTTTCCAATGACCCACTGCCTTCTGTAACAAAGAAATCAGCAAACACATCATGGGTGAGTGCCAGAGTAGATGATAACACTGAACAGTTGTTGTCACTCACATCCATAGTCCTGTGTGGATCACACCAACTAGTGATCACTAAAAAGTTCACTTCCATGAAAATTGTTCTTGACACTTGTGGAATTAAACATTGGTTCACTGGCACATAAGGGAAGTTATTGAGCACACAGACTGTTCTATAAAAAGTAAGATCTAGAGAAACAAAACTGTAAAGCACTTCAGCTGCAATAACGATATAGTAACAAACATGCCAATCATTACTATAATACACTATTAATATACTTACCATATACCTCAATGTTACAGTTAGGTTCTGTCTTGACTTTACACAACAGTGGAATATGTGGCTCCATCATGTCACTGTCTGGTGCTGTCTTGCTTTTTGATTCTTCCTTTATGTTGAACTCACTGCCAGTCCAATTAGCAGTACCTCTGACAATCTGTTCACTGCTGTTGTGAGATACATGATGGCTTTCCCTTCCTGCAATTTCTAAACAAAACAACAGCTTTCATACCAATATTTCCTGACAGCAAGTGAAATGATGAACTGAAAAGCCCTCACCATAAGAACTTATATCTTTTCCTCTTCTCTTACCTAAATATTACAGGTGAAACAGTAAATAAGCCTCCAAAGATAAATCAAGGATGAACAAGTACTGGTCTATTTCATGATTTCCAATTAAAACGAATCATGCAAAAACAACTTTGATGTAGTTAAGATCAGCACCGTGCACTCAATTGCTGCACAGTCCACACAAAAGGTAAGAAAAACAACAAACTATTTTGTTAGTGTTAAGGTGTGGGTGTGCTAAACCTAACTTTTATCTTAATCCTCTTCTGTGATGCCATTTTTAAATATGCACTGGTGTTAGCATGTGATCAGCAGTATTTGTTATGAGTGAGTTAGTAGGTTTGTCAGTATGTTTGAGTTTATTTCTCTTTATTCTCCTTATTCAGACCTGCCTACCTTACGCATTACTGATCAGTAGTTTTCCCTGTGAATTTCAGTAATTTTGCATTTTCCTTCAGTAATTCTACAGACATGAGTAAACGCAGTGTTTCTGAATAACCAAGGTATGAATAAATTCACGGCATGTTTACTACTTAAAAAGCACAAAAAAACAATTTTTAAAAGGATAGCATAAAGAAGGAAACAATATCAAACAGATTTTAAAAAAATGATTAGGCTACTTAGTATCATGAGAGACCATGGCATGCAACAAAAGATAAAACCTGCACATCAATGACCCGGTTGTGATGAAGGATAACTGTTCCACAGAGTTTTATTTACATTACAGGTGATTGACTCAAATGCCACTTTCATGATAAAGATGTGTAATTCACAGGAATAGGCACTACACATAAATTATGAATTCAAAGTTTGCCTTTAAAAAAATATTTTTTTAGTTTCATCAGCTGTCAAAATAAAGACTTGTAACTGTGAATACGTTTACCAATAACAATAGCACATTGTGAGGTTAATTTAATTACAGTTGAAATCGACCACACTGAAAAGACTACCCTGTACAAATTTTAACTGGTCCTTATATTGTGCCAGCTGCCTGGAGTAGGCACATTTGAGATGGTCCAGCTCTTCTGGCCTGACATATCTGGTGTCTTCATGGCGAGATTTGAGGACCAGCCGCTTACAGACGTTTGCTCCTCCATGCCCAACTGAGAAGTCAGAATCGCAAACAGAACAGTACACGTATAAACTATAATTCTGGGCCATGTTTTTTGAAGCCACAAGACAAGGCCAAGTCCGCGTGTAATCCGAACGAAATACTTGCAACTGCAGCTTTTTCTTCTTCTTCTGCACTTGAGCAATCTCTACACACTCAGACTCTTCTGATTCGTAGTCTGTCTCATGTAAACGTGCAACTTTAGCCCGATTAGAACTTTCTCCACTCGCCATTTTCACTCAAGATCGGCGCGACAATCTAAGCTCGTAACGATCGAGCATGTTCATTGGTTCACGACGTCCAATCACAACTCTCGAAACATTTGCTCTCATGCAAGGGCGGTTACTCTGTCGGCTTCTAGGCCTAGCAGACAACAATTTAACAAGTTTACACGGCTCTAAAAATTGCGTAGTTTTTCAATTGTTTTTTCCGTAATTTTGCATAAAATTTCGTACTCCCGTACTAGAGGGTAAAATTCCGTAAAATTACAGAAGATTACGGAAGGGTAGGCAGGTCTGCTTATTCTTCCTATCTTGATTGTATTGTGTTGATGTGAGAGCAAGAGAGAGAGAGAGAGAGAGAGAGAGAGAGAGAGAGAGAGAGAGAGAGAGAGAGAGAGAGGTAATGATGATGAGGAAGGTAAGTGGTGTATAACTAAGGCAAGTTTGAGTAGCCTGAGTCCTTTCCCTTAGTTGTAGTGTTATGTAATAAGCTAATGATATTATCATTATTGTTCTTATCAGTAATGTAGCAAATAGTGCAAACAGGTTTTATTGCTTACAGACATTTGAATATTTTGTTATTAGTTTTGGAAATAAGGTAAACATTCTTTAAAAAGATATTTTTCATCACTTTGCAATGTAAAGACTCAATAGCAAGACATTCTGAAAGGTAGTGATGTTAACAAGAATTGTGTAGACCCTTGTTCCACAAATAGGGTAAGCAATACATTTAAAGTATTTGCTTCTAGGGTAATAATTAATATTATTAATAATCTAAAAAAAATGGTTATTATTATTATTATTATTATTATTATTATTATTGTTGTTGTTGTTGTTGTTGTTGTTATTGTAATGTAAAATATAATCACCTTTTTCATCTTTGTGACACTATATCTTTTTAGCTGTTAGTGAGCTTCAACACGTTCACTGTAGCAATAAAAATTATAATTTTTAGTTATTATTTTTTACTTGTATTAGTAAATGTGATAAATATAGACTTTTGATATACTCTTGAGAATAATGAGAAAGAAACACAGTTGAGATGTTGTTACTGTTATAGTAAGTAAGTATGGTTTCATGTTGTGTTTCAGGGCACAGAATGAGATGCTGCTATTGTTAATAAGTATGGGTTTCATGTTTCAGGGCAATGAAGGAGATGCTGTTATAGTTAGTAAGTATGGGTTTCATGTTGTGTTTAAGGGCACAGAATGTGATGCTGTTATTGTTAGTAAGTATGGGTTTCATTTTCATACCTGTCACGTGCTACAGATTTTTGCGTAGCGCTACGCATTTTAAACATTTTCCAATTGCTACGGCGTATCACAAAGCTGCTACGCAAATTTTCAAAAGTGACGATAATATTTTTTAACCAACTTACCAAGGGGGTTTTCACGCGAAAGTAGTCTATTCCGGTCGAGTCCGGTTTAAAGACACCTAGTAAAAGCACCGCACTTACGCAACACGTGTTCGTTCAGGTATAGGATCGGGACATTCAAAAGTAGGTCCTTTACTGCCGATAAAATGTTTTGAACAGATGTAGGTGTGCTTTTTAACGTTTTGCACCGTGAAGGCATTTGCTCCTCTTTTCACTTTTCCAAGTTGACATTCGTATGTGGAAAGTAAATAAAGTCAACTCCTTGCATGTGAGGTTTATGTTTTCGTCGTGAATAGCTTTTGCAAATACCATAACAACAATTTTTGTTCACCATCGCTGCTGCAAACTTCGTACTTTGGTATAGGGTTCGGCAAAACACAGGAAAAATGCCCCATTCGGGAGACCGGAAGTCGTGACCTCGGAGACCAAGGTGAAGGACATAATTTTATAGGGGGTCATTTGTAAATCAATTAAAGTAATAACCAATACCGGAATCCAGTCCATGGTATGAAATTCCGTGGAAAATATCTTTGGAGCAATAGAAGAAAAAAAACACTTGCAAACAACCTACAGAAAAGGTGAAGACAAATAGCAACTATTTATGAAGAAAAAAAAAAGGTTAGAATTTGTGCTCGATAGGAAAAATGATTAGAAAAGATTACATTCCATTCAAATGTATTTCCAGACACCCCACCCTTATCCCATATACAAACTCATTTGCAAATCTATAAATTACTTTTTTTAAAAAAATTATTGTAACAAAATGTTGTGCATTAACAAGATTTTACAATAAATTTGTAAACACGCTGGATGTGTGTGTTTATATTGGATGCAGAAGTTTCCAGTTTTGTTGCGAATCACGTGATTCACATTAGTGCTACACCAAACCTCCATTTGCTATGGTTTTTCTGTTAAATTGCTACACCACAACCCGAAAACCCCTTGACAGGTATGCATTTTGTGCTTCAGGGCACAGAATGAGATGCTGTTATTGTTAGTAAGTATGGGTTTGATGTTGTGTTTCAGGGCACAGAATGAGATGCTGTTATTGTTAGTAAGTATGGGTTTGATGTTGTTTCAGGCACAGAATGAGATGCTGTTATTGTTAGTAAGTATGGGTTTGATGTTGTGTTTCAGGCACAGAATGAGATGCTGTTATTGTTAGTAAGTATGGGTTTCAATGAGATGCTGTTATTGTTAGTAAGTATGGGTTTCATGTTGTGTTTAAGGGCACATAATGAGATGCTGTTATTGTTAGTAAACATGGGTTTGATGTTGTGTTTCAGGGCATAGAATGAGATGCTGTTATTGTTAGTAAGTATGGGTTTGATGTTGTGTTTCAGGCACAGAATGAGATGCTGCTATTGTTAGTAAGTATGGGTTTCATGTTGTGTTTAAGGGCACAGAATGAGATGCTGTTATTGTTAGTAAGTATGGGTTTCATGTTGTGTTTAAGGGCACATAATGAGATGCTGTTATTGTTAGTAAACATGGGTTTGATGTTGTGTTTCAGGGCACATAATGAGATGCTGTTATTGTTAGTAACTATGGGTTTCATGTTGTGTTTCAGGGCACAGAATGAGATGCTGTTATTGTTAGTAAGTATGGGTTTCATGTTGTGTTTCAGGGCTACCTTCCTTCCTTCCTTCATTTCATTTTTTTTTTAAAGTATTGTTCTGTACTTGTGCATATGGAAATTATAGTATCGCTGGGGAAAACCAACTGAACTCCTTGTTTGGACTCGATGATAAATTCGTTTACCTATCTCTGTCCTGTCACAAACATTTGCCACCACTTTGTGGCATCTGAGAAGAAAAAGCGATAATTTACATTGTAGTAAAATAAATGTTGATCGAAGAAAAACAAAATGATGACTCATCCAATGCACAGTAATAGGAGAATGACAAAGCTTTCATTCTGACTGGATTGGAAATAACATTTCTCTGTACAGATATCACGATGTTGATCTAAAATGTCCTGTGGCTGTGCTGGCTGTAGTTGTAAAAATGTAAGAGCCAACTCACCTTGTGCATGCCACTCTTGCAATCGCATCCAGTCTACCACTGGTTCTTCAGCAATGTCAATTTCAAGCTTCACTTCAGACATCACTGGATTATGTTCGTTCAGAGCAATGTAATCACTCAACGTGCCAAATAACTTCTCAACCGCAACATGGAAGTAATACCTTACCCTTAACGTTTGCTAAAGAAAAACTCTCCATACCGTCCTTATTTTCATCGTTAAAGTTTTAGTGGACAGACACCTGACGCAAAAGAAGTATTTTTTAAAATTTATTATAAATATAATAAAGCTTAAAAGTTAAAAAAAAGAGTTATTCCAAAGGATACAACCAACAACTACTTATAAAGAGTTATTCCAAAGGATACAACCAACAACTACTTATAAAGAGTTATTCCAAAGGATACAACCAACAACTACTTATAAAGAGTTAAAAATTATTAATGAGGGTAGCCTAGGAAGAAGAGCTATCAAAATCCACCATCACAAAGCCAGATTATTATATTAGTTTCGTATATTCACAAAGCCAGATTATTAGATTAGTTTCGTATATCAAACAAAAAATTTTTACTTTGGTTTTGGTATACAATTTAGGTTTCATACTTGTTATTCATTATCCTGATGTGTCTTTTAAATGTATGTTACGCTTTTAAGATTGATTTTGTTATTGTGTGGTTTCTTTTGTTTGTTTGCTTTAACTTAGTATCTGAAAATGGAAAGAAACAGCGTCATATGATCCTCGCCGGCGACTTTAACTGTCCCGATGTGAACTGGGAAAGCCACACTGTACATCCTGGTGCCCCGGAGCGTACTGTACAGCAGTCCCTGGCGGACATCACATCAGAGGCACTCCTTACCCAGACCCAAACCCAACCCTCCAGAGAATCCAACGTCCTTGACCTTGTCTTTACAACCAACCCTTCCCTCCTAAAATCGTCTACCCTTATCCCTGGTATTGCAGACCATGACATCGTCGTCTCTGACTTTGACATCAAACCCCACACCACACCATCTCAGCGTCGAAAAATCTACCGCTTCCACAAAGCAGACTGGGACCAAATGAAGAGTGACCTTCTCGCAAAAGCAGCCA
This sequence comes from Oncomelania hupensis, assembly GCA_036898135.1. Taxonomy (NCBI): domain Eukaryota; kingdom Metazoa; phylum Mollusca; class Gastropoda; order Littorinimorpha; family Pomatiopsidae; genus Oncomelania; species Oncomelania hupensis. The sequence goes on along the minus strand of CM072522.1, from coordinate 59,758,091 downwards.
CCATTGTCAACATGTACAACTGTGGCAGCAGCGTCGCAGAATTATGGGACACGTTCAAGACCTCCCTCCATAAAGCAATTGATAAGAACATTCCCAGCACACTTCAAAAGAAATGCTCCTCTCTGCCCTGGATAAATGCACCACTAAAAAGAATGCTCCGCCGCAAAAATCGCCTCCTCCGCCAAGCTAAACAGAAAAAAGACTGGACGGCATACCGCAACTTCCAAAAGACCTGCAAGCGAGCCCTGAGACGCGCAGAATGGAACTTCATTAACGGTAAAATCCAGGCAGGCATTAAGAACAACAATACTAAGCCCTTTTGGAGCTACATCAAGTCCCGTAAACAGGACAACACTGGGGTATCCCCCCTGAAAACCAAAGGGAAACTTATCACAGATAGCCCAAGTAAAGCCAAGCTCCTCCTTGACCAATTCAAATCAGCCTTTACTAAAACCATCACCACAGCATTACCAACTATGGGCACCCCGTCCACTCCACCTATCAACCAGATAACCGTCACCACAGCTGGAGTTTTAAAACTTCTACAAGAACTTAATCCCGCTAAAGCACCTGGGCCTGACAACATCCCGAACATAGTTCTAAAAACCTGCGCCGAACAACTGGCCCCTGCACTACAAGTTATCTACCAGAAATCTCTTGACTCCTGCACTCTCCCTGCTGACTGGCTGGAAGCAAACATTCCCTGTGTCTTTAAGAAAGGGGATCGACACCTCCCTGAGAACTACAGACCAATATCCCTGACCTCTGTCCCTTGCAAACTCTTAGAAAACATTATCTGCCGCCACATCTTATCACACCTGGAATCAAACCACATTCTTACCAACCTTAACCACGGCTTTCGTTCAGGCTTTTCCTGCGAAACCCAACTCTTGACAACCACCCATGATTTCCTCAAATCATTTGACAAAAAACAACAAGTCGACGTTGCAATTTTAGACTTCTCTAAGGCGTTTGACACCGTCCCCCATGACCGCCTCCTCCACAAACTTGCCCACTATGGTATAACCGGCCCCCTTCACTCCTGGCTCACCTCCTTCCTGACCCAGAGGTCCATGAGAGTGGTGCTCGAAGGAACCTCCTCCGAGACTACCTCAGTGGACTCTGGTGTCCCCCAAGGCACCGTACTCGGCCCCCTCCTTTTCCTATGCCACATAAATGATCTTCCATCCCGCGTCAAGTCCCAGGTTCGCCTATTTGCCGATGATTGCCTGCTGTATAGAGAGATCAAGTCCTTCAAGGATCATCAATGCCTACAACAAGACCTGCAGCAGTTAGAGGCATGGGCGGACGACTGGGGCATGCGCTTCAACGCTACTAAGTGTTACATCCTTAGCATCAACCTCAAAACTAACTTCTTCTACCAACTAAATAATGTAATCCTAAACCAAGTCCAACAAAATCCTTACCTAGGAATTATAATCTCTAACGACCTGAAGTGGGGGCCCCACATTTCCTCTATTACCAAGAAAGCCAACTCCACCTTAGGCTTCTTAAGGAGGAACCTCCGTCGCTGCCCCACCAACTGCAAGAACCAAGCCTACATCTCCCTGGTCCGCCCCCTCCTGGAGTATGGTGCTGTTGTCTGGGACCCGTACCTGAAGAAAGACATCGACAGCATGGAGAAGATCCAGCGCATAGCAGCACGCTTCATCACTGGCGACTTCAGGTCCAATGCCCCGGGCAGCGTTGCTGGACTCCTGGAGCGGACGGGCCTCCAACCTCTCCAAAGCCGCCGTCTCCAACTACGACTCGGACTGTTTTATAGGGTGGTTGAGGGGCTGGTGCCGGCACTGCCTCCCCATCAGTTTCTCACCCAACAACGACCAGGACGACGCATCAAACCAGTACAAAGCAGTAACTTCACCACCACCAACATAGTAAACACTTATGCCAGGAACAACTCAAGGCCATATGTTGTACCTCACTGCTCCTCAGACCAACTCAAAAACTCATTCTTTGTGCGTACAGTGAGTGACTGGAACATTCTAGATGATAGCATAGTGTACGCCACATCCACAGAAACTTTTAAAAGTAGACTAGCGGCCAGCCTCCACCAGTGAGCCGCTGCGCAACCCCCAACCCGCTGCAATTTATGCCAGTCACCTGGATGTGTAGCAGCGTAATCCTACAGATACAGATACAGATTGCTGAATGCATGTTTATAAAGTTGTCCCTGTAACCTCTACTTCATCTCCCTTCATTCCTTTATTCTATCAGTGATATTTTAATGTTAAAACAACAACACAATGTTCAGGTTTTCATTGTATGAACATTTTAAACTTTATTTACAGAGCATTCTTTTAGCAGTTAGAAACATGCAATTACATAGCCAGTACACACCAACAAAGTGCTGAATTACACAGCCTGTACACAACAACAAAGACACAGCCTGTACACAACAACAAAGTGCTGTATTACACAGCCAAGAAATAAAATCTAAAATGCGGTGAGAGCAAACTCTTGTGTGTTGAACTGTATTATGTCATATTTTAAATTGTCATACATTAGTACCTTCAAAATAAAAATAACTAAATTCATTGAACAGACATCATAGTCATCCATACACTGCATCATAATGCCATGTTTATATAGTGTCATTTCACAAATACAATCGGTCTTCTACTTTCCTGAGTTAGTGTCTTCTGAGACTACTTTCTGTACCGGGAGATTTTTTTAGTTAGTTATTCATTGCTTACAGGGTCTAGCAAGCTGCAAAGATACAAATCAGAACCACAAAATCAGGACCACAACTTTGTTAAAAGAGGACTCACACTTGATCCATATAAAAGATGTGCTGAAACAACCCTAGTGGTAACACTGAAGGCACTTCACCAGCCAGTCACTTTACAATAAAGGCATCCCAGCTTGATTTGTTTCAAGGGACAAGAGAGAAAAGGGGGCATCAAAATCAATTATATCCTATGCCAAGGCAACCACCTAAAATTCTAAGTAAAGTCATTTAAAAAATAAGTTATAATTACATTGTTACCAATTGTTGACAATATTGCAGAGAATAACAGGAATTCATTATACATATCAAATAAAGTAATGATAAATAAATATTAACACAATATCTTTGTTTAAAAACATTACTTATATATATGTTCCATTACGTTTAATTAATCCATTCAATTCCATAGTCTTGGAATGCAATCCTTGAACACTGTACATCTTTTATATTAGCTCCACTAGATATATCAAAGATGAAGTAGTCACAGTAAAAGGATCTGATAAGCATTAACTCCACAAGTCATGTTTTATATACATTCTTCTCATTCATACCTACATACAGTAACTCATCACAGCCATTGTCATGTACCATCAATCCTGAAACAAGGAAGCTAACAGCAGGATGACTCTTGGTTGTCTCCTTTACAATCAATGGTAAAATGCTATACATCATATACACTGGCATCACAAAGGTGGTTACAAATATCCCATGCCATACAACGCTGGAAATCAAGGGTTAGGAATATTGCATGTATCATAATTATTTTCTCCCTCTTGTGTCTCAATCTATGCTTCTTGGAGAGCTCAATTTGAGTGAAAAGTTATCACATGCAAAATTTGTCTTTATGGTATGCGACAACCGGTGATACCACAACCTGCTATCATGTGTCTTCATTACATTACATTACATGATTATTGCTTTAGGTCCAGCGGACTCTTCTGAGCCAAATCAGGACCGGACAACCCCTGATCCGCATAAAAGATCTGCTGAAACAACCATAGCGGTAAAACTAAAAGCTCTCCACCAGCCAGCCACTTTATAATAAAAATATCCCATGCAGGGGACGCTGAGGCTGTACTCTAATTTATCGAACCCCCGTTTACAAAATCAAAATAGAATACAAACATCATTATAAATTATCAACAAAACACATTCATATAAAATGCCTACATTGCTAAATAATAACATCATAAGAAGCCCTAGTGACCACCTGGCAGAAAGCGTCCAATATTCCCAAGCTGATCCAACAGACCTCATACACAAATAAGGAGTCTTGTCCCGGAAAAGTTCAAGGAAAAAGGTAGGGGACTGGTCTATATATATGTATACTATTTATACTGAAACCCCCGGCACATTAAGAAAGAGTCCAATATTCCCAAGCTGATCCAACAGACCTCACACACAAATAAGAAGTTTTGTCTTAGAAGAGTTTTTAAGAAAAAAGGTAGGTGACTGGTCTAGCAAAGAAGAAGATAGTATTGCAGATTGATAGAACAGAGCAGGAATGAGAAAGAGCAAATGAGAAAGACAGCGACAGTTTGAATTTAAAGCACTAAATTTCCAGAAAGTGAGGATACTAATTATACTGAAAGCCACGGCACCCCAACGGGGGAAAATGTGTCTTCATGGTATGTGACAACTGATGATACCTCAAATTGCTAGCATAAGTGTTGTCTACTTTGCATTCAATAGTTAAATGTCACATATAATATTCACTGACAGCATTCAACATAATTATTACAAACATGGCACGCCACTTTCCCTCCAGCTTATGTTTGGAGCACTATGTTCATATTTTAATTTGAATAATGTTCACACTGTTATTGGGGCCAATATATAGAATTGCTGTCCAGAGTGTTATGCATATAGGCTTGTTTTATCTTGAGAAAACATTTCAAAATAAACTCCAAAGTTTGTTTGTTTTCCAACGACTCATATTGTTTTTTATTTTCTTTTTCTGCCTCCAGCTTATGTTACTGTAAGCTTCTTCAAGTACTCAGTTAAAATGAAAACACTATTGCCTTGGCCGCATTTTCCCTTTTCTGAATGTGCCACATTGGTCGCATTTTCCCTTTTCTGAATGTGCCAACATGTCTTTTATCAAATTGTCAGCATGAATAGTTAGTTATTCATTGCTTACAGGGTCCAGCGGACTGCAAAGAACCGAATAAAGACCACAACTTGGTTGAAAGAGTTTAGTTAGTTATTCATTGCTTACAGGGTTGGTCCTGATTTGGCTCGGAAGAGTCCGCTGGACCTAAAGCAATAATCTTGTATTGTATTGTATTGCTTACAGGGTCCAGAGGATTGCAAAGAGCCGAATCAGAATTACAAAATCAAGACCACAACTTCGCTGAAAGTTAGTTAGTTATTCATTGCTTACAGGGTCCATCTGACTGTAAAGAGCCGAATCAGGACCACAAAATCAAGACCACAACTTTGGTTGAAAGAGCTTTCAAGAGTTTTAGGCATTTAGACTTATTTGACCTTGAAAAAACTTGCAAATAAACTGGAAAGCTTGGTCATTGTGTTGTTTTTATCTTCTTTTCTGCCTCCAGCCTATGTTACTGTAGTGTAAGCTCCTTCAAGTACTCAATTTAAATGAAAGCATTATGGCACAGCCCCTATTTGTCCTTTCTGTATGTACCAACATGTGATTCATCAAATTGTCAGCAAGAATAAAAGCATTACATATTACACATATGTCACATAACTTTTCACTTCAGTATGTATCAACATGTGTTGCTTCAAATCGTCAGCCACAGAAAAACCCTTAATACAAAACATCACACACAGGATTTTTCTCTTCTGAACATGTATGTCTCTTCAACTGGCAAGCTGAAAGAAAAGATTTTCTTACAAACGTCAAACACATGAAATTTTGTGTCCAGGATGTGTCAACTTGTGCTTTTTCAAATCGCTAATCGAAGTGAAATCTTTATTACAAACCTCACACACACGATTTTTCTCTCTTGTATGAATAACATTATGTTCCTTCAAATGACCAGCCTTAGTGAAAGCTTTATGTATTACAAAAATCACACGCATGATTCGTCTTTCCTGTATGTATAAGCGTATGTTCCTGTAAACTGTGAGCCTGAGTGAAAGCTTCATTACAATCACACACACGATTCTACTCTCCTGTATGTATAAGCTTATGTTTACTCAAATGCTGGGCCCGAGTGAAAGCTTTATTACAAACATCACAAACATGATTCTTCTCTCCTGTATGTATAAGCTTATGTACCTTCAAATTGCCAGCAAGAGTGAAAGCTTTATTACAAATATCACACACATGATTCTTCTCTCCTGTATGTATAAGCTTGTGCATCTTCAAATCGCCAGCCTTATTAAAAGCTTTATTACAAACATGACACACATGATTCTTCTCTCCTGTGTGTATAAGCTTATGTTTACTCAAATAATTGGCCAGAGTGAAAGCTTTATTACAAACATTACACACATGATTCTTCTCTCTTGTATGTATAAGCATATGACTCTTCAAATTGCCAGCCCCATTGAAAGCTTTATTACAAACATCACACAGAAGATTCTTCTCTCCTACATGAGTAAGCTTATGCCTTTCCAAATATCTAGCCCCAACAGCTTTATGACAAACATCACACACATGGTGTTTTTTTCCTGCATGTATAAGCTTATGTTCCTTCAAACTATCAGCCAGAATGAAAGCTTTATTACAAACATTACAAACGTGATTCTTCTCTCCTGTATGTATACGCTTATGTCTACTCAAACTGCAAGCCTGAGTGAAAGCTTTATTACAAACATCACACACGTGATTTTTATTTCCTGTATGTATAAGCTTATGTTTCTTCAAATTGCCAGCCTGAGTGAAAGCTTTATTACAAACATCACACACATGATTTTTCTCTCTTGTATGTATACGCTTATGTTCCTTCAAACTGCCAGCGTGAGTGAAAGCTCTATTACAAACCTCACATACATGATTCTTTTGTTCTCCAGTCTTCTGTTGCTGCTCTCTCTTTGTTCTACACTCATGATCTCTGAGACTGACTTCACTGTGGGGAGTGACTGAGGCAGAAGAGAACTTGACCAATAATGACTGTGGTGTTGAGCTGACAGTAAGCAGTTGTGTATCACATGCAGTTGGAATCTGAAAAAGAAAACCAAGATTTACAATAAACACTAACTTAAGTGTTGACAGATGTATAAAGGAAACTATAAAGTGTTGACAGATGTATATAAGAAACACTAACTATAAAGTGTTGACAGATATATATAAGAAACACTAACTATAAAGTGTTGACAGATGTATATAAGAAACACTAACTATAAAGTGTTGACAGAAATATATAAGAAACACTAACTATAAAGTGTTGACAGATGTATATAAGAAACATTAAATATAAAGTGTTGGCTGATGTATATATAAGAAATTATAAAGTGTTGACAGATGTATCTAAGAAACACTAATTATAAAGTGTTGACAGATGTATATAATTAACACCAGCTATAAAGTGTTGACAGATGGATATAAGCAAAAAATAACTATACGGTGTTGACAGATGTATATAAGAAACACTACCTATAAAGTGTCAACAGATGTATATAAGAAACACTACCTATAAAGTGTTGACAGATGTATATAAGGAACACTACCTATAAAGTGTTGACAGATGTATATAAGAAACACTCACTATAAAGTGTTGACAGATGTATATAAGAAACACTACCTATAAAGGGGGATGGGGAATGGCAGAAGGGATTGTGGAGGTTGAAGTGGGGTGGGGGCAGGTAATTGCAGGACTAGTCATCGCTAAGAAAATGAGACTGAAGTCAGACTACAATCATTGACTGATAATTCCTACTTCATCACTTAAAAAATGAGACTGAAGTCAGACTACAGTCATTGCCTGGTGAGTTCCTACTTCATCACTACAAAAATGAGACTGAAGTCAGACCACATTCATTGTTTTATGAGTTCCTACTTTATCACTACGAAAATGAGACTGAAGTCAGACTACAGTCAGAAAAGCACTGAACATTTGCAATCCCTGAATTATCAGACATAATCCAAATAAATTTTAAACTTGTAACTCATTAAAGCATGACATGTACTTTGATCTAATCATCATCAGTGAGTGGGTGAGTGTGGGTATAATTCCAGAGAGAGTGAGGAGATTTTTGCTGGTAGAAACTATTATCTGTGATATTTGTTTTATAGTTTTATAGTTTATATTTTATTTAATAGTTTACTTATGTATTTAACAGCACATTTACTTATTGATTGGGAGTACTCTCCGTGTGTACGTAAGGTCATTTTTAATTTTTATTCTTACTGGTTATTTCTGCGCCAACGCTGCCTTTGTAATCGTAATTGCCCAGCTTGAGGAAGTTGTGTGGCATTGTGTTGTGCTGTATTGTGTTGTGTTGTATTGTATGGTATTGGATTGGATTGTTGGGATGTACATTTTGTACTGTAGCTTTCTGCAGAGAAACTATTATCTGTGATATATCGGGGCAGTTTACTTTTATGACCTTCACCTCTAGTTTATTGCATGTATTTAACCGTATGTTTTGTTATTTATTTATATTATTTATTATTTATTGATTGGACTATTTCTCGTGTGTATGTACTAATATTTTTAATTCTTGTGTATTCTGCTAATTGCGCTGATGCTGCCATTGTAATTGCTCAGTTTGAGATGAATAAAGTTGTATTGTATTATATTGTATCATCAACAAAGTGATCATGATTCAGCTCTTTGCAGTCCGCTGGACCCTATAAACACTAAGTAATCTTTCATATTTTGTGTAGTAATATAATCGATCATTATTATTATGTCATTATCACAGCAACAATGTGTTGAGTTTCTCGATAATGTTTAAAATAAGCCTACTTCAGTCCTAAAATTACGATGGATTACTTTACAATAACAACCAGAACAAGGAGCTTACTTATGTGACTTAGATGCAAGACTATTGAGGTCACTGAGGGTTTTCTCTATGTACGCTGGTTTCCTCCCTCCCTTTAATAAATTATAACGACACTGATGCTGACAGACACATCAACAATGACATCCGAAAAGGCATGCGCACAAAAAAAGGAGAACTGGATAGAAGATTAATGCCAGGAAATAGAGTAAGTCTGAACAAGAACAACAGCAAGATGGCTTACCAGATTGTGAAATGGCTAAAATGTGTTAAACAGCCCAAGGTCTCGATGAGGTGCTACAGAAGACTTCTGGGCATTTCCTTTACCCAGCACATTCCCAACGACGAAGTCCAACAGACCATCACACAAGCCATTGGACAACACGATGACCTGCTCACCTATCCTATCCTATCTATCCTTTTCTTCTACCTCCTTGCACTGTGCCTTGCAGGATGGTCTTTGCAAGACCTGATGATCTGGTGACCTGCTGACAGTGGAGAAAAAACGAAAACTCCGATGGTATGGCCATGTCATCACCAGATCATCAGGTCTTGCAAAGACCATCCTGCAAGGCACAGTGCAAGGAGGTAGAAGAAGAGGGAGACCGAAAAAGAGGTGGGAGGACAACAGTCGAGAATGGACTGGTTTGACACTAGCAAAACAATCAGGGTTGTTGAGGACAGAGAAAGATGAAGTACGCTGGTTAAATGATCATCTGTGGTGCCCCTATGACCTCCGAGTTATGGGATAGGATAGGAATCAAAGGCAGTTACAATCAAAATGTCAGAAATAAAAATTTGATTTTCTTTCTATTTTGTAATAGCGATCTTCCTGCCTTCACACCACATGTTTGAGTGATAAAATAATGTGTTTCTTGTGTGTGCCACATGTTTGAGTGATAGATGTGTTTGTTGTGTGTGCCACATGTTTGAGAGATAGATGTGTTTGTTGCGTGTGCCACATGTTTGAGTGATAGATGTGTTTGTTGCTTGTGCCACATGTTTGAGTGCTAGATGTGGTTGTTGAGTGTGCAACATGTTTGAGTGATAGATGTGTTTGTTGCATGTGCCACATGTTTGAGTCATATATGTGTTTGTTGCGTGTGCCACATTTTGTGATAGGTTGTTGTGTAAGCCACATGTTTGAATGATAGATGTGTTTGTTGTGTGTGTCACATGTTTGAGCGAAAGATGTGTTTGTTGTGTGTGCCACATGTTTGAGTGATATATGTGTTTGTTGTGTGTGCCAGATTGTGTGAAACATGTCGGTGTGTATATTGGTACAGATTGTCACACTGATCGGTGATTTGGGGAACATGACCTACATTGGTACCTCTGATAATAAACCAAGTTCTGGAAACGTTTTTAATCCGAAATATTGAAATCAATTATGTAGAGACAATCCGTCTCAAGAGGAAAAAATCATTCTTTTTTATTTACATCCGGTCATTTGCCTGACAAAAGGCAAAGAATGTGTGTATTTGTATTACTGTCACAATAGGCTAGTTTGGACCCAGCACTAAGGCTTCACGCCTCCAATAGTTCATCCTGCTGTAGCCTTTGTAACTTAAATTCGATGTCTAGCAGTCGACAGAAGTAAAAGGTTTGGTCTAAGCATGTGTCGGCTAACTCCCGCTAAGGTAGGCAGTGACATCACCCCGCTGACCTATATCCGCCACCCTGCTAGAGGGCACTAAAGGTATCACAAGATTTCACGGGCTTAAGCTGACCACAGGTTTAAGGTGGTCAGTCTTTGTTAAAACCAACCTCACCCGAGACGGGTTGTGGAAAGATCTCTCAACAGACTCCGCAGGTGACGTGTGAAAATCATTCATCGCAGCATAACCATAGCTTGACATTGTCAAAAGGGTAAATAATCAATCTTTTGATTCATCGCGATTTATTGATAATATTGTTGGATTATGCTTGTAAAGTCTTGCCATGTTTATTAATGGTGAATGTTTGTAAAACTTTGCTTGACCACGTGGCTGTCCCGCGACCGATTTTAGAAAGCACGAGGTAGCCCCTATACTGTCCAACTGTTGTTTCTCCTATATGTATTATTGCAGACCAGTGGCTGTACCGCAGAATGTGAATATTATTAATTACTTCTCCCTGTGTTTAGTTTAGCCATGATATGTATATGAATAGGAAGTAAGTTGGAGATTCAAGTGGACCATGGACGTAGAAGATTGTTCGTCTCTTGTTTGTATAAGTGGACGCAATCACTGAGGGCTGTTTCTGCAATCAGTGAGACGCTCTGCACATCCTTTGTTAGCAATGTGTTGCAGAAACTCGTCTTATGTTTTGCAGATGTGCACGCTTGGTCTGATGCAGGAGATAGACCACTGAGAGTCAACCCTGACATTCAGCCTGCAGTGGAGCATCGAGCACTGAGCTCCAATAGCCCAATAGTCAACAAACCAGAAGAGGAGACACCAGCCCCACACCTCACGATACAGCTAAGTGCTCAAGAAGAAATGCACACACACTGATCTAGAAGGACTGTGCGGTAGTCCACTCTTCTGAAAACGAACACTAGGCCAACCAGAACAAATTGCCCAATGATGAGACAGTAGCAAATATCGAGAACAGTAGCAGCATAGACCCATGAAGAAGCGAACTACCCGAAGTGAATTTGGACTGTTAAATTAATCATAGTTATATTACGTTTTGGACATTTAAGTTAGTATAGTGTTTATGTTACCAGTAGTATTTTTTAATGAGTTAGGTAGTGTGTTAGGTAGTATGTTTGAGGTTATTTCCCTTTATTCTTCTAATCATATTGTGAGCATTGTTCTTATTAGTAAGTTGTACAAACCGTTTTTTTTTATTGCTGGGAAAAAGTTGAACACTGTGTGATTACTTTTGAAATAGGATATATATATTCTGTAATGAGATATTTTTTGGGACTTTTGCTATGATAACCTTAGAAACAAGACTTCTTTATGAATTGTGTATCCCTTGTTCCACAAATAGGGTAAGTCATAAGTTTAAACTATTTGCATCTATGTGAATAACATACATGTAGATTATTTATTATTATTATTATTATTATTATTATTATTATTATTATTAGTGTTAGTGTTAGTGTTATTATTATTAATGTTGTACTGTAAAATATAATTACCTTGTTTATTGGGACAATAATTATATATTTTCATTGTCATTGGGTTTTCTTCAGTATGAGTGAGCATCAACATGTTCACTGTAGCCATTTTTAAAATAATTGTTTTGTGGATTCTTTTTGTAATATAGTCTATAGTTATTTTCTATTAATGTTTATTATTTTAAGCCGATATTAAAGTGATAAATATAGAATTAATTTTGATACATATATTTTTGAGAATAGTGGGAATGAAACAGAATGGAGATTGTTAGTCAGCATGGATTTTATGTTGTGTGTTTCAGAGTTTCATGTTTCTTTTCTACATTTAATGTTATCTGACATCTTCAAAAAAATAAACGATTAGCCACTTAGAGAATTACGTATAGAGTAGAGGAAATAAATGTATATTTCCTGTTAACAAGTAGCTGGACTACCTATGTTTCATAGCCGTGCGAGAGTTACTGTGTCAGTGAATCTTTTACACTTTTCTCCTTATCTCTGTAATCCCACCCTACCACAGACCGGGCCAAACATATAAATGGGTAATAGCATTCCATTGTGCAGACCCAGCAACAATAGACTCACCATCATAATTACATAGGGAGAGAGAATATGTGTTCTTATATTAGATACAGAGAAAAAAAGAACCAAATAAATTAAATGTAAAATTTTAAAAAATATTTCGTCTATCTTTCTTACTAAGAAAACCATTATGGGAAATGCATCACTTTCTTAGCTAGCACCAGAAACATCGTCATATGAACCTGGAATGTCAGGACCTTAACTGCGGATGGAAAATTAGAAGAACTGGCCCACGAGCTGGACCACTATCAATGAAACATTTTAGGTATCAGCGAAATATGCTTGGAAGGCTTAGGTGAAACAACGACCAATAAAAGCCACAATCTTTATTTCGGCAGGAAAGATGACAGGCATGAACATGGCATTGGATTCTTGGTCCACAAGGACATTCTAGCCAATGTCATGGGTTGCCACTCAGTCTCCAGTAGACTCTTTACCATCCATCTGAGAGCAGTTCCTTTCAACATCACAATCATCCAGCCGTATGACCCAACATCAGACAATGATGACATCGAAGTGGAGGATTTTTATGAAAATCTACAGGCTGTCCTTGACCAAGTGCCAAAGGACATAATCATAGTGCAAGGCGACTGGAATGCCAAGATTGGCCAAGATGTGCACCACAGCTGGTGGAGACACATGTAGACCCAACTGCAACAACGAGACAAATGAGAAAGGTCTGAGACTCTTGGAGTTTGCCAGATACAACAATCTAATACTGGCAAACATGCTTGGTTTCCATAAAAAATCCAGACGACGCACATGGCACAGTCCCAGCGGGGAGCATCACAATCAGATCAACTACATCATGCTCAAGACACGCTTCAGATCAAGTATCAACATTGGCAGGACGCGCACTTTTCCAGGAGCAGACATCGGAAGTGACCACGATCTCGTGATGATATTTTTCCGGCTTCACTTGAAGAGAGTAAACACAGCAAAGTGCACTAGACTAATGTTCGACCTGGACAAGCTGCAAGACCCGGAGGTGGCAGAAATATTTCAGGTCACAACTGGAGGGAAATTTGCACCACTGCTCATTTTGGGAGCCGGTGAAGTAGATGTCAACACCATGACCACCTCCTTCAACTTAGCTGTGACAGATGCTGCCACGGATATCCTTGGAAAGCACCGGTCAAAGAAGAAGCCATGGATCACACCTGAACTTTTGGACCTGTGTGATAAATGAAGAATGATGAAAACAAAAAAGAACACCTCACAGGTAGCTGATGCCTACCAGAAAATCAACAATGACATCCAAAAAGGTATGCGCACAGCAAAGAAAAACTGGATAGAAGATCAATGCCAGGAAATAGAAAACAGTCTGAAGAAGAATAACAGCAAGAAGGCCTACCAGACTGTGAAGCGGCTGACAAGAGTTAAACTGCCCAAGGTCTCCACGATCCAAAGCAAGTCTGGAACATGCCTAACAGAAGAACAAGAAGACTTGGATAGATGGACAGAGTACTGCTCTGACCTCTACAACCACACATCAAACAGAAACCCATCAGTACTAGCATATCCGGAGAACAGAGAAGAAAAAATCCTTCCAATTCTCCGAGAAGAAGTTGAGGCAGCAGTGAAGTCGCTAAAGAAAGGGAAGTCAGCGGGAGTGGACAACATACCCGCGGGACTGCTTCAAGCAGGAGGAGAAGCGATGATTGATGCCCTCATCATTATCTGTAACAAGATCTGGCAGAGTGGGGAGTGGCCTACACCATGGACCCAATCGCTTGACATCACTCTTCCAAAAAAGGTAACGTTCAGGAGTGTGGAAATTATGGGACTATCATCCTCATCAGCCCTCTCAGCAAAGTCCTTATAAAAATATTACCTAACAAGTTGAAACCACAAGCTGAACAAATCATAGCTGAAGAACCAGCAGGATTCAGGGCAGAGCGAAGTACCACTGAACAGATTTTAAACCTCAGAATAATCTGAGAGAAATACCTACAGCATCAGCAACATCTATACCATGGGTTCGTAGACTTCAAGAAGGTGTTTGATCAAGTCTGGCATGCAGCTCTGTGGGCTACCATGAGAGTGTGCAACATCAGCCCTAAAATTATTGAAGTCATCAAAAGCCTGTATGACAAGGCTACCAGTGCAGTCCTCCATAACAGCGCCATTGGAAACAGGTTCAGAACAACAATCGGTGTGCGTCAAGGATACCTACTCTCTCCAACCCTCTTCAACATCTTCCTAGAGCGCATCATGTCAGATGCCCTTGCAGATCATGAAGGCACAGTCAGCATAGGGGGCAGAACAATCTCCAACCTTTGTTTTGCGGATGACATTGATGGATTGGCTGGAGAGGAACAAGAACTTAAACAGCTGGTACAGAGGATTGACACCACCTCCAGAGCCTCTGGAATGGAAATAAGTGCAGAGATGACCAAAATGATGACCAGCAACCCCAATGGCATCAACACGGACATTAAAGTCCAAGGCCAATCCCTAAACACAGGGCATAGCTTCAAATATTTAGGAGCCATTGTTGTTGTTTGTAAACCAAATGACCTGAGGCATTCATAACCAAAGGTATCACAGTATATAGCATCCATTATTATTATTATTATTATTATTATTATTATTATTATTATTATTATTATTATTATTATTACTATTATTATGATTTTTATTATTGGATTACTGTACCACATAGTTATTGTGTGGAAGATTTATAAAAGAGAAGTCAAGTTCCATTATTACCTCAGACTGCATTGGAAGTATATCTATGTTTCTCTCTTTCTTTACCCACACCATCTTTGTTTCCAATGGGTCAGTACTTTCTGTAACAAAAAAATAAGCAAATGTATCATGGGTGATAGCAGTAGCACTGTTGGTCAGGACTCTAGTTTTCTATGCCAAAGTTGGAGAGTACAAAACCTGCAGAGGATGACTTTATATGACTTAGATTCAAGACTTTTCAGGTCACCAAGTGTTTTCTCCTGGTATTTTGGTTTCCTCCCTCCCTTTAATTATGGTGTCCCATTTAATAATAAGGCACATCCTGTAACATCCTGAGATATCTAGAGAAACTAAACTGTAAAGCATTTCAGCTACAATAACAATATAGTTTTTTTCTAACCATAACAAGCATTACTATCAGGGCTACCAATCATGCTGACACTTTAATCCTTCAAATGTACGCCGTACACGCGTGAGAAGTACGTCTTAAATTTTGCCATTGGCTCTGAAAACACATCTGAAAAAACAATCTCTAGTGTGAGAAGATCGTGAACGCATAATCATTTCTAAAAAAAATTAGCTCAATGTTTATTGGTTTACCTTTTGCACTATCTACCAATCACAAGGTTCCTAAATCATCTCGCTAGGCTTAGGAAGTGACATCATAGTTTAATGTAACGTAGATTTGTGATGCATCATCTGTCGTCGTTACTTCCCCTTGTTTCACAATTAAACCATCAATCATGACGTTTTTCCATCGGTTTTCCCACCCCTTAAAATGCTTAACATTACATTACATGATTATTGCTTTAGGTCCAGCGGACTCTCCGAGCCAAATCAGGACTGGAAATGCTTAACAAGAAGAGGGGAAAAAAATCCTTAAAATTATAAAAATGAAAGTGATTTCAGATCATCATTTCACTCCTAAGATTCACTACAAAAATGGAGTCCAGACAATAATACGCTAATATACTTACCATGCCCCTCAGTATCACAGTCAGGTTCTGTCTTCACTTTACACACCAGTGGGATATGTGGTTCCATCATGTCATTGTCAGGTGCTGTCTTGCTTTCTGATTCTTCCTTTATGTTGAACTCACTGTCAGTCATATTAGCGGCACCTCTGACAATCTGTTCACCACTGCAGTGAGAAACATGTTGGCTTTCTCTTCCTGCAATTTCTAAACAAAACAACAGAGCTCTTTCATATGAATATTTCCTGACAGCAAGCACAATGAAGAACTGAAAAACCATCACATAAAAATGTAAATCTTTTCCTCTTCTCTCACCTAAATATTACAGATGACACAGTAAATAAACCTCCAAAGTGCAATCAAGGATGAACAAGGAACTGGTCTATTTCACTATTTCCAATTGAACAAATCCTGCAGAAACAACGTTGCTGTAGTTAAAATCAGCACCCAGCATTCACTGCACACAAAAGGTCAGGAAAAAAAACAAACTATTTTGTTGGTGTTAGGGTGTGGGTTTGCTAATCCTTTTTTAATCCTTTTCTGTGGTACCATTCTTCAACTAAGGAGCACTGATGTTAACATTTGCCACCACTTTGCCATCACTCAGTCTAGCTAGTCCACATGGTTTTTTGTTTGACATTTTGAGGAGCAGGTTTGCTTTATTTTAAATAGTTTAGAGTTTCACGATCACAAAACAGTTTGAATTTTGAAAATCGGCCAAAAAAGGAAAAAAAATATGGGCTTTTGAAGGTCGAGAAATAAGCAGTTTTGGTAGAATTTTTGAGAACATCAGAATCATAGAAATTATGCTCCCAGTCAATGGCACCATTCAGTGAGAAACAAATCCATACTTTTTAACATAAAATTGATACAAATCATATTATAATAATAAATGTGATACACATTTATGGAAAAAATCATGCCGATTACGTTGGCGCATTAAAAAAATCGATCAGACTCACCAGACTGACCTAATTTGCATTAAATTTGCATATTTTTATCAAAATAATTTGTAATTTTTTTTAATGTAAAAGCTTTAAAATGCCAATGGAAAGAAAACAAATTACAAGACAGCATTATCACAAGTGATATAAATGTATTTTATGATGCATAAATTTGCATAACAATCGGGTCCTTTGTTCCGATTGGTCGAAACTTTATTTAAATATAGCTCCCATACTTTATGGAGGATTTTAAACATTTTTATATTAAATTGTTCAGAATTTAACACTCTTTGAAGGGAAATCTTTTATATTGTCATAATTTGCTTATATCTTTAGTATTTTGTTCAAATTACATGATACAATAATTATAAAAAATCATAATTTAGATAACGAATAAATATTATTTAATATGTTTTTCCTATCCTATCCTATCCTGTCCCATAACCCGAAGGTCGTAGGGGCACCACAGATGATCGCTTAACCAGCATACTCCATCTTTCTCTGTCCTCAGCAGCCCTCATGGCTTCGCTCAGTGTCAAACCAGTCCATTCTCGAATGTTGTCCTCCCACCTCTTTTTCGGTCTCCCCCTTCTTCTACCTCCTTGCACTGTGCCTTGCAGAATGGTCTTTGCAAGGCCTGATGATCTGGTGGCGTGGCCATACCATCGGAGTTTCCGTTTCTTCACCACTGTGAGCAGGTCATCGTGTTGTCCAATGGCTTGTGTGATGGTCTGTCGGACTTCAACCAAAGAGCTTATATACCAAGAGGGTTCACTCAGGGGTAATTACTTGGACATCCGGGAAGTGCGATAACTCGTGCTGAGACGTGCTGAGAAAGAGTTATCTTACATGTATTGCAGCGCAGACGGCGAAGATGACGGTAGAAACCATAGGGAAGAAAGTAAGTATAGGTCGCATTTTTGTTCTGGAAAAGGGTGCAGTAGCACTTTCCCCCTTTTTTTGAGATATATAATAAAAGGACAAAGTTCCAAGCAAGTGATGTTAATTTTATCACTTACTTTTTTTTATGCTGAGAGACAATGTATACACATGTAAAATAGTGCAGTGTCTGACACATTTGTATGTGATGTTTATTTATGTATAATTATATAAATAGCGTTTGAAGTAATGTATAGAATGTTAATTTGATTGGTGTTTAGGATGCTGAGAGGCAATGTAAATATATAAATAGTGTAAGAGGTAGTTTAGATGTTATAATAATGTGGATAAACATGTAAATAGTGGAGTAATTTATATGTGATGTTTGTATGTATAAACATGTACGATATACATGTACATAATGTCAGAAGTAAGTAATTAGCTTTGATGTTAATATGTATGAACATGTCAATAGTACGCGAAGTAATGTACACTTGATTTTTATACACTTGCAAATAAACATGTTAATAGTGCCTGAAGTCATTTAGTTGTGATTTGTGTGGAAAATGTCATGATATTATTAATATTATTAGTTATTGTTTCCAATGTAAGTATCAGTATTATCACGGTAATATTTCTGTGTGTATTTTGAATGTTTGCTGACAATTAAACTGAAATTGCTTGTCAACAGAATGGAGGTTTTACGCAGTTTATATTGTTCCCTTCTTTTGTGTCATTCTGTCCACTTTGACAATCTTTCCGTCATAGTATTCTCTCTCTCTCTCTCTCTCTCTCTCTCTCTCTCTCTCTCTCTCTCTCTCTCTTTCTCTGTGTGTGTGTTTGTGTGAGAATTTCCAAATTACTGCATAAATTAAATGAAACAATAAAAGTGTTGGAAATAAATTCATGCATTTAACACCGGATCAAAGATAAATTAATTCGGTAAATAATAATATATTCACTGAATTAATTACAATTACATTCAAACATAATTTGAGAGAATAAACAAAATGTCAATAAAATATATAGAATGAAATATATTGCTTTCATTCTATAAATTTAATTTTATTGACATTACTTTTGTTTATTCTCTCAAATTATGTGTATTTTTTCAATATATGTAATTCTAATTAATTCAGTGAATATATTATTTACTGAATTAAATAACCTTGAAAAATAAACAAGCAAAGAAATCAAAAATCAATTCATTTTATATATTTTATTTCAATTGCAATTAATGTAAATCTTAATAATTTCATTTCTACCAAGTATTATTCTAGTTAATTATTTTTATTTTCATGCATTTTTTACACTTAATTATATTTTATTCCAAAAAATACCTTTAATACTCTTGAAGTTAGTTGCTTGTCTTTATTTTACTGTATACATTGCTTTCATTCATAATTTGAGAGAATAAACAAAATGTCAATAAAATATATAGAATGAAATATATTGCTTTCATTCTATAAATTTAATTTTATTGACATTACTTTTGTTTATTCTCTCAAATTATGTTTCATTTTTTAATATATATAATTGTAGTTAATTCAGTGAATATATTATTATTTAGTGAATTAATTACACTTAAAAGATTGAAAACTATAAATTTGTTCTTCATGAAACAAGCTGCATGACAAATTAATTTTATTCATATATTTTTATTGAAATTGTATAAATTTGTTTGTTTATATTTATAAATAATACGTACTTAATACCGCCAACATCTGGTGGTCCTAACACTGCATAATTCCTGCAATACTTAGCAATGTTTTAACAGACAGAATGAAGGTCTAATTAGTCAGGCGCGCCAACGGGAAAAGGGGAGTAACTCTTCCGACAAGAGTTGCTTCCCATAAACTGTCCAACTTTTGTTACACAGGCTTATGAAGGAGTCGACTATCTTGGTATTTATAGTCTTTGCTTCAACGTTGGTGATGTGTTGGGTATAGGAAATGCACAGAAGTCTTCTGTAGCACCTCATCTCCATGCTTTGTATTCTTCGTTGGAGATCTGCTGTGAGGGTCCATGCTTCGCAAGCATATAGGAAGATGGAGATGACCAGAGAGCGCAGCAGTCTTACTTTGGAATGTAGACTGATGGTTCTGTCTTTCCAAATGGGCTTCAACCTTGTCAGGGCAGCAGTTGTTTGTGCGATCCTGGAGAGGACTTCCTGTCGAGACCCATTGTCTGACACAATGGCTCCTAAATATTTGAAGCTGTGCACTGTGTTGAGGGATTGGCCTTGTACTTTGATGTCCGTGTTGATGCCATTGGTGTTGTTGGTCATCATTTTGGTCTTCTCTGCACTTATTTCCATTCCATAAGCTCTGTAGGTGGTGTCAAGCCTCTGTACAAGCTGTTCAAGTTCTTGTTCCTCTCCAGCCAATCCATCAATATCATCCGCAAAACGAAGATTGGAGATTGCTCTGCCCCCTATGCTGACTGTGCCTTCGTGATCTGCAAGAGCATCTGACATGATGCGCTCTAGGAAGATGTTGAAGAGTGTTGGAGAGAGTAGGCATCCTTGACGCACACCGATTGTTGTTCTGAACCAGTTCCCGATGACGCTGCTATGGAGGACTGCACTGGTAGCCTTGTCATACAGGCTTTTGATGACTTCTATAATTTTAGGGCTGATGTTGT
The DNA here is from genome assembly GCA_036898135.1 of Oncomelania hupensis. NCBI lineage: Eukaryota > Metazoa > Mollusca > Gastropoda > Littorinimorpha > Pomatiopsidae > Oncomelania > Oncomelania hupensis. The sequence continues at coordinate 59,737,601 of CM072522.1, read as the reverse complement.
ACACTTTCATGGTTGCCCACAGAGCTGCATGCCAGACTCGGTCAAATGCCTTCTTGAAGTCTATGAACACATGATATAGATGTTGTTGGTGCTGTAGGTATTTCTCACAGATTATTCTGAGGTTGAAAATCTGTTCAGTGGTACTTCGCCCTGCCATGAATCCTGCTTGTTCTTCAGCTATGATTTGTTCAGCTTGTGGTTTCAACCTGTTGAGTATTATTTTCAGGAGGACCTTGCTGGGATGGCTGATGAGGCTGATGGTGCGGTAATTTTCACACTCCTGAAGGTTACCTTTTTTGGGAAGAGTGATGACAAGCGACTGGGTCCATGGTGTAGGCCATTCCCCACTCTGCCAGATCTTGTTACAGATAATGGTGAGAGCATCAGTCATCGCTTCTCCTCCTGCTTGTAGCAGTTCTGCTGGTATGTTGTCCACTCCCGCTGACTTCCCTTTCTTCAGCGATTGCACTGCTGCCTCAACTTCTTCCCGGAGAATTGGGAGGATTTCTTCTTCTTCTCTGCTCTCGGGACATGCTAGAACTGATGGGTCTCCATTTGGTGTATGGTTGTAAAGGTCAGAGCAGTACTCTGTCCATCTGTCCAAGACTTCTTGTTCTTCTGTAAGGCAAATGCCAGACTTGCTTTGGATAGTGGAGACTTTGGGCTGTTTAACACTTGTCAGCCGCTTCACAGTCTCGTAGGCCTTCTTGCTGTTGTTCTTGTTCAGATTGTTCTCTATTTCCTGGCATTGATCTTCTATCCAGTTCTCCTTTGCTGTGCGCATGCCTTTTCGGATGTCATTGTTGATTTTTCGGTAGACATCAGCTCCCTGTGAGGTGTTCTTTTTCTTTTTTAACTCTCTTCGTTTATCACACAGATCCAAAACTTCAGGTGTGATCCATGGCTTCTTCTTTGGTCGGTGCTTGCCAAGGATCTCAGTGGCAGCATCTGTTACAGCTGAGTTGAATACGGTCATGGTGTTGACATCTACTTCGCCTGCCCCCAAAATAAGCAGTGGTGCAAATTTTCCTCCAATTGTGGCCTGAAATATTTTTGCCACCTCCGGGTCATGCAGTTTGTCCAGGTCGAACTTCAGCCTAGTGCACTTTGCTGTATTTACTCTCTTCAAATGGAGCCGGAAAGACATCATCACAAGATCGTGGTCACTTCCAATGTCTGCTCCTGGAAAAGTGCGTGTCCTGCCAATGTTGATGCTTGATCTGAAGCGTTTCTTGACCATGATGTAGTCGATCTGGTTGTGATGTTCCCCGCCGGGACTGTGCCATGTCCATCGTCTGGATTTTTTGTGGAGACCAAGCGTGTTTGCCAGTACCAGATTGTTGTATCTGGCAAACTCCAATAGCCTCAGACCCCTGTCATTTGTCTCGTTGTTGCAGTGGGGTCCGCATGTGTCTCCCCAGTTGTGGTGCGCATCTTGGCCAACCTTGGCATTCCAGTCGCCTTGCACTATGACTATGTCCTTCTTCGGCACTTGGTCAAGGACCGCCTGTATATTTTCATAAAAATCCTCCACTTCGCTGTCTTCATAGTCTGATGTTGGGGCATAGGCCTGGATGATGGTAATGTTGAAAGGGGTTGCTCTCAGACGGATGGTAATGAGTCTACTGGAGACTGGGCGGCAACCCATGACAGTGGCTAGAATGTTCTTGTGGACCAAGAATCCAACGCCGTGTTCGTGCCTGTCATCTCTACCGCTGAAATAGAGCTTGTGGCCTTTGTCAGTCGTTGTTTCAACTAGGCCTTTCCAGCGCAGTTCGCTGATACCTAGAACGTTCCATCGATAGTGGTCCAGCTCGTGGGCCAGTTCTTCTAATTTTCCTTCCGCAGTTAGGGTCCTGACATTCCAGGTTCCTATGACGATGTTGTTTCTCGTGCGGATCTTGCTAATTTGTCCATCAGTAGCATACTTTTCACCTCCGTCCTGGTGGCCAACGGAAGGCGCGGTCCTTGTGTAGCCGGGCGACGACCGATCCGGCATGGAATTAGTGGATAGCCTCATCATGTGTTGTGTCTTGGGCAAAAAAGACCTGGCAGGGCCCAATCCTCTCCAGGCTGTTGGCCACAGCCGAAATCCACGAATACAGTGTGGCTCGCCTTGGCCCTGAGCACGTGGTCGTTGAACCTGTAGTAACGTGAGGTTCCTCCGCCCTGGCCGGTGACTTCTGTGTAGAAGACTTTCGCCCAGTGATGCCGTGCTAACATCACCCCTGTTAGTCGCCTCTTACGACACGCCGGGAAACGTTGGGTCTATTCTATTTGCCCGAACCCACAGAGCATGTTTTTACTTTTAAAAAAAATACAACAGTGAGTAACATCACTATGATTGTTCTAACAATGTGTTCTTGCCACTGAGTTCAATTTATCCACTTTCTTTGTTGAGCAAATGATATATACTGATTTTGCAGCTGCGAAAAACCAGCCAGAGTGTAATACATAAATAAATAAATATGAAATAAATAAGTAATTAAAATGAAATAAATCATTTCACTTTCAGCATCTCTGCATAAACTTTGTTTAGAACTAGAATACAGTTGAAATTAAAACTCAAAATAAATAAGTACACACAATTGAAGATCATTATTGATTATATTAATAAATAGACCAATTTAGAAAAGGCTGAAAAAATAATAAACAACAAAAGACTAGTAGTAGTCCACTCAGTATATTATAATGTAGGCTAATTTACAACAACAAAATAAAATAATAATAAAATAAATAAATCAAACTTAGAACTTGAACAAATAAATAAAATAAAAACCTCAATGATCAAGAGGTAAAGATTTGTAAAAGAAAGTAGAAAGCAGCCCCCCCACCCCCCCACCCCCCAAAAAAAAAAGTATATACTCAAAAGTTTATAATTTATTAGCTGCAAGTAAAACATTGAATTTAAGTACAATTGAAGAAATTATCATTAAAAAATTAAAATGAATGCAAACTGCAAACAAAAATTTTAGCGAGATTCCAGTAGGCCTCTTCTAACCTAGATACTTTCAAGCCGATCTACCTCGCAGTAAGTTTTCCACAAGCCCAGCGCATAAGTAAAGATGAAGATACCCGTCTTTAAATAGCGCACTACAGGGGAGGCAGCTTACAATGGACTAGGCCAACTCAGCATTGTTTAGTGTTGATAGACCAAAACCCGGCCATTATTAATTATTTAAAGTTTGCTAACTTCTTCTTCTTCTTCTTCTTAGTACTGTGAATACCCCGTTAACAAGGAAATGACTCCACAACTTTCGCGTGCTCGTAAACTTATTTAAAATTTTCTTCACAGTAAATAATAACCATGAAAAAAAGACATAAAAATGTCTTTCTATAATGTTAAACTGACCTATTTAAAATTAAATAAGGCCTATTATAAGTTCATAGTGCACAATGACAGCCTACAGTACTGAGACTGGCTAAGTCTAGAGATCGTTGTGTGCATGAAACGGTACCCTACTTCAAATTGTTATTCCAAAGTTGAATCGCAATATTTTATAAAAAGATTAACACCATTTGACAGAGAAAACATTACAGATTGAAGGGGTTATGTTTCAATATGAAAATAATTAAAACAACAACCTAACTTGTAAAACAAAAAAAAGGAAAAATTTTCTTCCCTACATTTTCATCACTTCCAGCAATCGCATTCAAAAGAAACATCTACCAAAGTGTTCAGCAAGATGTCCTCTGATTGGTCACCAAATATCAAGGCAATCCAATCAAAATTGAGCTTGGAAATGGAATTCCAGTTTAAAAATAGGTACCCGCATACGGGAAGCCAAGCAAAATGGTGCCATGCCTAGTAACCTCAAGCCGAGAGCATTTTAGCCCAGACTTTAAGCATTTTCTCATCAATGAACTCGCATAATAACAAAAGTAACACTACTTATTTATTTTGCCATTTATATACAACTTTTCTTCATAAAGTAATATAAAATATTGTTTAAATAAAAAATGATAGCTTGTTAAAGTGTACAGCTGCAATCTAAGTGGAATTTTCTACTCCTCAAGCGGCCTGCGTTGGACTTGACTTTGTGACATCTCCAATAAAAAAAACAACAACAACAATTTGCGGCTTGTAGTAGTAGTAGTAGTAGTAGTAGTAGTAGTGTGAGGACAAAATAGGCCGTGAGGCCTTTGCGAATGTCCCTTCTTTGACAGTATAATTATTGTTATGGGTCTGTTATGCATGCAATTTTCCTACAATCATTCATCATAGCAATAGAAAATCTCTTTAGATTTTGGTAATTCATCCAACTGATTTTTGAAAGAATTTATGTTAGGTGCTTGCTTTAATGTAACTGGTAAATCGTTCCAAAAGGTAACAACTCTGTTAGAAAAACAAAACTTCCGCAGGTTAGTATTGCAATGTTGTACAAAGATTTTTCCCTCAGAGTTTCGGGTTCTGTCACAAGATGGTGCAGCAAAAAAGTCACTCCAATTTAGGTCATCAATGCCATTATAAATTTTATAAACTTGGATTAAGTCTCCACGTATTCTACGACCACGTAAGGAGTGAAGTCCAAAGTAACTAAGTCTATCCGAGTAAGTCATATTTTTACATTCTTTAACTAGTTTTGATGCACGTCTCTGTACCCTTTCAATTGCAACTGATTGTCTCTTTAAACATGGATACCATACAGTGTTTGCATATTCCAAATGTGGTCTTACTAGTGATTTATACAGTTTACTAAAAATATCCTTATCCAAATAATCAAAAACTCTTTTAATTACTCCAACCATTTTGTTGGCCTTATTAATACAATTCTGAATATGAGGGTCGAAAGATAAAAATTTATCAAATACAACACCCAAGTCTCTTTCCTCCTCACAAGATGCCACCTTCTTAATATCCCCATTAACTTTCATCATGTAATCATGTTCAGGATTGTTCCTTCCAGCATGCAAAACCTTACATTTTTCTACATTAAAATGCAAATCCCATGTTTCAGACCACTCCTGCAAGTGATCTAAATCACCCTGCAACACGTCTTTTTTGCTTGATTCATTGTAGATTTTTGTATCATCTGCGAACACTTTGCACATGCTACTAACACAATCTGGCAAGTCATTTATAAAAATAGTAAATAATATAGGTCCTAGAATGCTTCCCTGAGGTATACCACTCAGCACCTTTATTTTGTCTGATATTGCACTTCCAACCTTCACCACCTGCTCTCTTTCATATAAAAAATTCCTTATCCAGTTAGAAATATTTCCACATACACCATAGGCCTCTATCTTCTGAAGAAGTCTTTCATGTGGAACAGTGTCAAATGCTTTTCTAAAGTCTAAGTATATGATGTCAACCGTTTTTTTGTTGTCAAGTAAGGACGTTATATCATCCATAACCTGTAATAATTGGGTAACACATGATCGTTTCTTTCTGAAACCATGTTGACACTCAGTGTAAAGATTATTTACAGTAAAATGATTAACGATCGCATCTCGGACTATAGACTCTAATACTTTACAAACAATACTTGTTAAACTTACTGGTCGGTAATTTCCTGCATCTGACCTAGAACCTTTTTTAAAAATAGCACTTACCTCTGCAGATCGCCAGTCTCGTGGTATAGTACCCGATTTAAGGGAAAACGTGAGCAAATTGCAAAGTGGTTCTGCCAACTCATTACACAATTCTTGTAAAACTCTGGGAGGGATGCAATCTGGGCCTTGAGCTTTGGAAGGATTTAATTCTTCTAATTTTTTCTTTACAATATCAGGAGTTATTACAATATCATTTATAGTGCACCCCTTTGATTTTGAACCTCTGTTAAGCAAGGGAACACTATTCAAATTTTCCTCCACAAATACACTTGAGAAAAATTTGTTCAGAGTTTCTGCCTTCTCATGATCTGTGACAGCAAGGGTGCCATCTTCTTTTTTAAGTGCATTTATTCCAGAATTATGTTTAGTTTGATCCTGTACATACTTCCAAAATATTTTAGGGTTTGTTTTACATTTATCTGCAATATTTGCTTCATGAGATTTTTTATTACGTTTTATTAATTTATTGCAGTTGTTTCGTACAGTAATATATCTTTGATAATCTCTACCTTCTTTAGTTTGAAGATATCTTTTATATAACTTATGCTTCTTCTTAATTATTCTTAAAGTACTCTTATTCATCCAAGATGTGGATCTAAAGGTCCCGGGTTCGAGCCCTGGCCGGGCCATTGTGTTGTGTCCCTGGGAAAGACACTTTACTCCTGTTTTCCTACTCCTTCGGATGAGAGTATAAACTGAGGTCTAGTCTGTGTTGCATACATTCCATCATAACGGACTTTAAAGATCCTGACGCTCATGTCCTAGACGGGTGAGTGCCGGTAACAAGAACACACCCAGCATGCACCTTGGTAAAAAGTGCCATAATAATCAAAAATTTATTGTGGGCATATACGGAAGAAGAATTGCATTGTAGTAAAATACATTTTAAACAAAGAAAAAATAAACGATGAGCCATTCAATTGACATAACAGTAATAGGAGAATGACAAAGCTTTCATTTTGACTGGCGTGGAAATTATATTTTTCTGTACAGGTTGATACTACGACGTTGAACTTAACTGTCCTGTATTGGCGGTAGTTGTAAAATGTCAGTTCCCATGTTCAATGATGAATGTTTCATCACCGGAGCAAGACTGACCTTGCGCATGCCACGCTTGCAATCTCATCCAGTCTACCACTGGTTCCTCAGCAATGTCAATTTCCAGCTTCACCTCAGACAACAAGGGACCGTCTTCGTCCTCCATAACAGAGCAATGCAGCACTCAACGTTGCAAAACAACTGCACAACCTCAATATGAACAGGGGAAGTAATACCGAAAGTTTGCTAAGAGGAAAAACTCTCCATACCTTTATAAATTTATTCGCTAAAGCATTAGTAGAAAGATACCTGGCGCAAAAGAAGTTTTTATAAACTTATTATAAATATAATAATGCTTACCTGTGAAAAATACTTTATATAAAAAGTAAAGAGAATAAGCAGCTACTTATAAATTATTCAATTATTAATTCGGGATAGGAGGAGGAGTTACCGAAATAGAGAATTACAAAGCCAAATTGTCATTTACTAAATTAGTTTCGTATGCCTCCCAAAATTTAACTACCTTAGCATTAGTACAAAATTTTTAGTACTCGGGTTATTTTAATATTACTTTTACATTTATCTCACATTTTAAAGATTGTACTTGTTATTTTGTGCCATTTTTTATTTGTTTGCTGAATGCATGTTTATAAAGTTGTCCCTGTAACCTCCACTTCATCTCCCTTCATTTCTTCTTTATTCTACCAGAGACATTGTAATGTACACACAACAACACAATGCTCAGTTTGACATTGTTATAAACATTTTAATACTTTATTCTGTCAGTGACATTGTAATGTAAAAACAACACAATGCTCCGTTTTACATTGTTATAAACATATTAATACTTTATTCTATCAGTGACACATTTTAATATAAAAATAACAACATAATGCTCAGTTTGACATTTTAACACTTTATTTAAAGAGTATTCTTTTAGCTGTTATAAACATGCAATTACATAGCCTGTACACAACAACAAAGTGCTGTATTACACAGCCTGTACACAACAAAGTGCTGATATACACAGCCTGTACAAAACAACAAAGTGCTGTATCACACAGCCTGTACACAACAACAAAGTGCTGTATTACACAGCCAGTAAATAAAACCAAACCTATGCTGTGAGCACACTCTCTTGTGTTGAACCGTATATGTACTATTTTTCCTTTTGTACTGTATTACATTGGCATACATTAATCCCTTCAACAACAACAATAAAATTAATTCAATAGACATCATAGGCAGCAATAAACAGCAACATAATGCCATATTTATAAAGTTTCATTTCACAATGATACAAACTGTCTTCGTTTCTCTGAATGTAATGTCCTCAGAGACCTCTGTCTACACCAGGTGATCAGCCTTTATTTATTACAAGGCACGAGAGAGAAAATGGGACATGAAAACAAATTATATCCTACCCCAAGACAACCACCTAAAATTGTAAGCAAAATAAATCACAAAATAAATTATAATAACATTATTACCCCAGTTGACAATGTTGCAGACAATAACAGTGATTTAGGAAATAGGTCAAATAAAGTAATAATACATAAATATTAAAACAATAATAAGTTTTACACAAAATTATTACTTATATATGTTCTCTATATTTAATTAAGCCACTCAATTTCATTGTTTTGGAGTGCAATCCTGGAACGCTATAGATCTTCATTAGCTCCTGTATCTGTATCAAGTGTATCAAGTAGTCATAGGAAAAGGATCTGATGAACATTAACTCCTAAGGTCAGGTTTTATATAAATTCTTCACATTCATACCTACACACAGTAACTTCATCACAGCTATGTTCATGTACCATCAATCCTGAAACAAGGAAGGTAACAGCAGGGTAACTCTCTTAGTTGTCTCCTTTACAATGAATGGTAAAATGTTACACATCATATACATTGGCATCACAAAGGTGGTTACAAGCATCCCATGCTGAACAAGGGTGAAATTCCAGGGGTTGCAAAATGTGGCATGTATTATATTTTCTCTCCAGCATGTCATTCTATGATTCTTCAAGTACTCAACTGGAGTTAAACATTATCACATATTAAATGTGTCTTCATGGTATGTGACAACTGGTGATACCTCAAACTGCTAGCATGTGTCTTCATGGTATGTGACACTGGTATTACCTCAAACTGCTAGCATAATGTGTCTTCATGGTATGTGACAACTGGTGATACCTTAAACTGCTAACATGTGTCTTCATGGTATGTGACAACTGGTGATACCTCAAACTCCTAGGATAAGTGTTGTCTACTTTACATTCAATGGTTAAATGTCACACATAATATTCACTGACTGCATTCAGCATATTACATACATTGCATGCCATTTTCCTGTCAGCTAATATTTGGAGTACAATGTGCATAGTTTAATTTGAAAAATGTTCACACTAGTATTCGGGTCAATATATATAAATTGCTGTCCAGAGTTTTACACATTTGGCATGGCTTTACTTTAAGAAAATTTTTGAAATCAAACTTGAAAGCTTGGCTTTTATCTGACCACCGGTTCTGTTGTTTTTAATCTTTTTTTTTGCTTATGTTACTTTAAGCTACTTCTAGTACTCAATTTAAATGAAAGTATTATTGCACAAGTGCAATTTGTCTTGTCTGTATGTACCAACATGTGTTTTATCAAATTGTCAGGAAGTACAAAAGCATTAAATAGTACAAATATTTCACAAAAAATGTTCACATCAGTGTGTACAAACATTTGTTGCATCAAATTGTCAGCCAAACATAAAGCTTTATTACAAATGCTACACACATGAGTGTTCCCTTCTTCTGTAAATGTACCCTTACAAAAATCTTCAAAGGGCAAGCTCAAACACATGAATTATTTTGTTCAGAATGTGTCAACTTGTGTTTCTTCAAAGATCCTACCAAAGTGAAAGCTTTACCACAAACATCACACACATGATTTTTCTCTCCTGTATGTGTAAGCTTATGTGCCTTCAAATCGCCAGATCTAGTAAAAGCTTTATTACAAACATCACACACATAATTTTTCTCTCCTGTATGTATAAGCTTATGTACCTTCAAATTAGCCCCACGAGTGAATGCTTTATTACAAACGTCACACACATGACTTCTCTCTCCAGTATGTGAAAATGTATGCCTCGTCAACTTGCTACCATCTGCAAATGCTTTATTACAAACGTCACATACATGATTTCTCTCTCTTGTATGTAAAAGTGTATGCTTCCTCAAATTGCTAGCATCAGCAAATGCTTTATTACAAACATCACAAACATGATTTTTATCTCCTGTATGTAACAACTTGTGTGTCTTTAAATAGCCCGCATGAGTAAAAGTTTTATTACAAAGTTCACACACATGGTTTCTCTGTCTTGTATGTGTAAGCTTATGTCTTTTCAAAGTGAAAGCCGCAGTGAAAGATTTATTACAAACATCGCACACATGATTTTTGTCTACTGCATGAGTAAGCTTATGTGCCTTCAAAGTTTTAGAATGAGTAAACGCTTTACCACAAAAATCACACACATGATTTTTCTCTCCTGTATGTATAAGCTTATGTACCGTCAAGCTGTGTGCCCGGGTAAAATCTTTATTACAAACATCACACACATGATTGTTCTTTCCTGTATGTATAAGCTTATGTGCCAGCAAAGTGCTAGCAAGATAGAAAGTTTCATTACAAACATCACACACATGATTGTTCTTTCCTGTATGTATAAGCTTATGTGCCAGCAAAGTGCTAGCAAGATAGAAAGTTTCATTACAAACATCACACATATGATTTTTCTCTCCTGTATGTGAAAGCCTATGTACCCTCAAATAGCAAGCGTAAGTAAATACTTTATTACAAACATCACACACATGTTTCTTTTGTTCTCCTGTCTTCTGTTGCTGTTGTGTCTTTGTTCTTCTCTCCCGATCTCTTAGACTGGCTTCACTGTGTGGAGTGACTGTGGCAGAAGAGAACTTGACTGATGATGACTGTGGTGTTGTGGAGTTGACTGATGATGACTGTGGTGTTGTGAATTTGACAGCAAACAATTGTGTAGCACATACAGTTGGAATCTGTAAAAACAAGACTTGCAATGAACATGGACTGTCGAGTGTTCACAGATATAGATAAAAACACGACTTGCAATGAACATGGACTGCCAAGTGTTCACAGATATAGATAAAAACAATAAACATGGACTGTAATGTGTTCACAGATATAGATAAAAACAATAAACATGGACTGTAAAGTGTTCACAGATTGTTACGTTGAAACGCGTACGAAAGTATGTCGGAAGCGCGCACGATAGATCTAATCGTTTCGTTTTGCAAAGTATTCAATGATGGAGTTTATTTACCTTTGATTTGAGTTTGCATTGTTGTTAGGAGAGGCTTTGTATAACGTGGATAATTTTCGTTGGTCGATATTGTCGGAGAATACTCTGGATCTCCTTGTTTACTATCGATCGAAGTTTCGGGACGACTGTCGAAGTAAGAGAAGGTTCGGGGTATGTGTGGAGAGACGTATGACGTAAGTCAGTGATGACGATCTTTAATTCTGATTGGTTAGTTGTAATGCGTCATTTCTAGAACAAACTGTCGTCATCTCGAAGGATAGAAAAAATTATATATTCGATGCTTTGTGTGTTGTGAAAAGAGTTGCTGTGAAAGTTGTTGAGTTGATTTGAGAATTGTATGCAGTTGTTGATGTGTGCTGAATAAAAGTGGAAAACTTCATACGTCGACTTTGTGACTGTCACGTCCCCCGAGCGGGTTCAGTGACGTCAGCTCATAAAGCGAGTGGAAAGGAATAAAACTCAAACAAAATAAACTAACACAAAATGCCAGAATACAGTCACACTCTTTTATTCTACAATCAACATACAAACACAGGACAAATGGGAACTAACCTTCCCCCAACCCCTAAATAGACCCCCGTCCCAATACTAACTAACAATTACCTCCCCTTGCAACAAACCCCAAACAGAACTAAACAACAGCAGTTTCTTTACAAGTGTGTACAACAAATCAAAATCAACAAATCAATTCAAAATGCAAGTCTTCAAATAATAAGCAATGGCGTTGAATCATAAACTATTATCTAGGCGAAGCTGTGGCACAGAAGTAATGTCTCAATGTTCTTGTCAAGTAGCTCAGAGAGCTAACAGTCTCTTTCACAATAAGTGGATGATTCTTCTAACTAAATGGATATGTTTTTAGGTGCGTGTAATGTGAGTCTGTGTGTGCATGAATTAGGTATGAAAACCTCCTGTAAATGTGTTGCCTCGATACATAGGCAAAACCCGCAGCAGTGTAAGAGAGCACCACAACACTACTCTGTTGTAGAGGCAAAGGCACACCCCAGGCTGGCTAGGACCCAGTCAGCGTTAACAACAGCAACATCAGTACAGCATAACAGGCAACATCAAAGGCAACAGCGTTGAAATAATGCGTAGAAATAAACACGTAGAAGTAATAATCAGCCCACACCTGTTGACATATACACAGTCTTAACAATATGCCCACAAAACAATAAACACTATATAATATAACATAACACGCCGTCCTCCGTCCACCATCTTGACCTGTATAATTATGAATCCATAATATATAATAATACAAGATACTATACACACATTTCAATAATATAAATCACCCTTTGATGCTAAATAATTCGCATCTTCTATAAACTCAAACCTTTATATAAATGTACATAATCATTGCAACCTCACTTCAATCACACAGTCCTGATTCATTCCGCCCCCCTTCATCACCACCGTCACCCCCAACAATTATAGCACATCACGATTACCTCCCTTCATCCATACTGTAAACATGCTTCCTTCATAATCATCACTTCATCTTTCTTCAGTATAATACATTCTATCGCTCTCTCCATACATACACCCTCACTCTCTCTCTCTCCCTCTCTATACTCCCCATCGTCGCCTTTGACCCACTTCCATAACAACCACAGCAACGACATTTCCCCCATCATATATACAATAAGAAAATCATAAGAAAATCATATAAAATCAACAAAATTCATTATACATCCTAAAATACATCCCCTTCCCCACACTCATTACCACTCATACACGTACGCAGTTCTCGGAGCGCGCCACTAGAGAATTGAATGACAGGATTTGCTCACCTTACAGGCCTCGGCTTGTGACGCCCTTTACCCCAACACCACAACACGACACAACACTGTCACAACACAATGGGTTAGTCTTTTTGAGAGTCACTTTCTCTTGCTATTGCACGTTATTTCACTGTCCAAATAACACTTATACTGAGGATGAGGACACCTTAGCTCTGGTACAGACACTAAGTCTTGGTGGGTGTTCAATCGAGAACTACACGCACCTTAAGTATGGAACTCTACACTCATTGACGAATGGCAGTTACCATCTTCCTTCGAATTCTAAACATCCTTATCCCGACGAGGGCATAAGACCTTGGGTGGCTATATAAACAATACACACACCCTTCCAACAGTACCCTACACTACAATGACCTCTGTCACAGGGTTGCTGCCTCGTTAGAATTCGTTCCTCACGCAACAGCATCTCAAACCACTCTGCCCTCCAAAATCGCGCCGGCCACAAGCAAAATAGTCGAGCTCTCGTCAGTATGCACGTTCTTTATTACGCGTATCCCTATTCGAAATTGGCCGACTCCCTGTCTTCTACGAATCGCACGGACTTTACGAAACTGCACTTTCATACGCAAAAGTAAATCGGTCACGCTATTCTATGTACAACAGATATACGGAGAAGTGTAACTTCCTAAAAAGTGTAATTCTCCCTGCTATCTGAAAACTCGTGTCGTCACAGTGACTTGTATGCTGTTTGGACGGGTTGCGTGGATAAACGAATCTGAGCTACACTCATCAGTACTTCAAGCATCGGGGCTGAATCAGATACTGATAGGAAACACCAACATCGAACTGAGTGTAACACAGATATAGATAAAAACAAGACTTGCAATAAACATGGACTGTCAAATGTTCACAAATGTAAATAAAAACAAGACTTCCAATAAACATGGACTGTCAAGTGTTCACAGATATAGATAAAAACAAGACTTGCAATAAACATGGACTGTCAAGTGTTCACAGATATAGATAAAAACAAGACTTGCAATAAACATGGACTGTAAAGTGTTCACAGATATAGATAAAAACAAGACTTGCAATAAACATGGACTGTCAAGTGTTCACAGATATAGATAAAAACAAGACTTGCAATAAACATGGACTGTCAAGTGTTCACAGATATAGATAAAAACAATAAACATGGACTGTCAAGTGTTCACAGATATAGATAAAAACAAGACTTGCAATAAACATGGACTGTCAAGTGTTCACAGACGTATTTATAAAAAAACAACAACAAAAAACAGGAGGTGTAGGTGGTGGAGAGGAGGGGGTTGGGTGTGAGGTGAAAAATTGCCTGATTAGTTCCTAACTCATCACTAACAACATGAGACTGAAGTCACACTAAAATCATTGCCTGATTAGTTCCTAACCCATCACTAACAAAATGAGACTGAAGTCAGACTGCAGTCAATGCCTAATTAGTTCCTAACTCATCACTAACAACATGAGACTGAAGTCACACTACAGTCATTGCCTGATTAGTTCCTAACTCATCACTAACAACATGAGACTGAAGTCACACTACAGTCATTGCCTGATTAGTTCCTAACTGATCACTAACAACATGAGACTGAAGTCACACTACAGTCATTGCCTGATGAGTTCCTAACTCATCACTAACAACATGAGACTGAAGTCAGACTACAGTCATTGCATGATTAGTTCCTAACTCATCACTAACAACAGGAGATGGAAGTCAGACTACAGTCATTGCATGATTAGTTCCTAACTCATCACTAACAAAATGAGGCTGAAGTCAGACTACAGTCAAAAGTGCTAAATATCCATTTACAATTCCTGAATTACCAGACCTCAGCCAAATGCATTTGTAACCTAGTGCTAGCTATGTGTCTCTTTACACTGATAGATTACAATTATACTTACAAATAGGACAATGTAACTGTTACGTTGAAACGCGAATGGTGCGTATGAAATGCGCACGATATTATGTGTGAAGCTCGTGCAATGGTAGGCTTGTGAGTGACGCTCGCGATAGATCTGTTCGTTTTATTTTTGCAACGCATGCAGTAATAGAGTGTATTTATCTTTGCTTTGATTTTGCGTTGTTATTAGTAGAGGCTTTGTGTAACGTTAGTGTTTTTAGTTGGTCGATATGGTTTGAGAATTTTCGGGAATCAGTTGTTTACTATCGATTGAAGCGTGTGGATTATTCTGTTGGTTACCATGGAAGCTTCCATTCCAAATGAGGTTGTATGACGTGAGTCATGTGATGATGAAATTAATTTTGATTGGTTGTGGTGTTTTATGTAGGATTATTCTCGTTTGTTCCCGTGTATGTAGAGACTATATAAGCGCCGCACTGTAAAAAAAGTTGGATAGTTGTTGATAGTGAGTTGGAAAGTGAAATTTGAGAGTGAAAAGGCGATTGTATGCAGTTGTTGATGTGTGCTGAATAAAAGTGGAAAACTTCATACGTCGACTTTGTGACTTGTATGCTGATTGAGCGGGTTGCGTGAATAAACGAATCTGAGCTACACTCATCAGTACTTCAGCATTGGGGCTGAATCAGATACTGATAGAAAACTCCATCATCAAACTGAGTGTAACAGTAACCTAGTGCTAGCTATGTGTCTCTTTACACTGATAGATTACAATTATACTTACAAATAGGACAATGTAACCTAGTGCTAGCTATTTATCTCTTTACACTGATAGATTACAATTATACTTACAAATAAGACAATGTAACCTAGTGCTAGCTATGTGTCTCTTTACACTGATAGATTACATTTATACTTACAAATAAGACAATGTAACCTAGTGCTAGCTATGTATCTCTTTACACTGATAGATTACATTTATACTTACAAATAGGACAATGTAACCTAGTGCTAGCTATTTATCTCTTTACACTGATAGATTACAATTATACTTACAAATAAGACAATGTAACCTAGTGCTAGCTATGTGTCTCTTTACACTGATAGATTACATTTATACTTACAAATAAGACAATGTAACCTAGTGCTAGCTATGTATCTCTTTACACTGATAGATTACATTTATACTTACAAATAGGACAATGTAACCTAGTGCTAGCTATGTATCTCTTTACACTGATAGATTACATTTATACTTACAAATAGGACAATGTAAGCTTGTACTAGCTATTTATCTCTTTACACTGATAGATTACAATTATACTTACAAATAGGACAATGTAACCTAGTGCTAGCTATGTGTCTCTTTACACTGATAGATTACATTTATACTTACAAATAGGACAATGTAAGCTTGTACTAGCTATTTATCTCTTTACACTGATAGATTACAATTATACTTACAAATAGGACAATGTAACCTAGTGCTAGCTATGTGTCTCTTTACACTGATAGATTACAATTATACTTACAAATAGGACAATGTAACCTAGTGCTAGCTATGTGTCTCTTTACACTGATAGATTACAATTATACTTACAAATAGGACAATGTAACCTTGTGCTAGCTATTTATCTCTTTACACTGATGGATTACATTTATACTTACAAATAGGACAATGTAACCTAGTGCTAGCTATGTGTCTCTTTACACTGATAGATTACAATTATACTTACAAATAGGACAATGTAACCTAGTGCTAGCTATGTGTCTCTTTACACTGATAGATTACATTTATACTTACAAATAGGACAATGTAACCTAGTGCTAGCTATGTGTCTCTTTACACTGATAGATTACAATTATACTTACAAATAGGACAATGTAACCTTGTGCTAGCTATTTATCTCTTTACACTGATGGATTACATTTATACTTACAAAAACAAACAAACAATGAGCAGGTTGTGACACAGAATGTAAAGGGAGATAGCATTAAGTAAATGAAAGAATAAAACTATAACAAAATTTAGTATAATGATAATCTTATCTTTATTTTTTCACTCAACTAAAGTGATTTTAAACTTTTAATTGTAAATACATATTACCAGGCTTCCACAAGAGGAGCCATTTTAAGAATATAATTAAATAAAATCAGAACTAGCATAAACAATATGAAGATAGTACAAAAAGAACTGAAGCATAATTTTATTTTATTTTATTTTAAATCAAGTTAGCTCGTGCACAACATCACCACGTTAATAGCCATTCTATGGCTCCTATGGTGTTTTCTGCCAACAACATCGTTGGCAGTATCCAGATCCAGATTTGTAAAGGATCAAATCTATCAATGCAAAACGTCCTACAACTACGCAAACACAAAAAAAATCTTCCCTTTTCATGACTTTAATGACACGGACAAAACGCAAGATCTGTAAGTGAAACACAACCACAATTTCAAAACATGTAACAGCACAATTTTGACAGTCCTACGGTAGTCTCAGCAATTGCTACAATAGCACATGAGAGTTAAGATTTATTTACTCTGTGGTCATGGACTCGAGACCTTTTGACTGTGCATCAAAGTCTCACAATCTCTCTATTACTTAATTACTATCTTCACCTTATGGCAATCACCGCAAAAGTGGTTTCTTCTTCATCAATTTGGCATTTTTTGCTAACCTTTATTGTTACAAAAAATACAATCACTACTTTGCAAGCTTCAATGCTTACTCATGTATGATTTAGATCTGTGCACACATTCTAGTCACAACAATGATACTGCACATATCATTCTAATCCACAACCAAGTAATCAGTCTGTATAGCCATAATTCTAGGCTACAGGCAATTACCTATTTTATTCACTATCTTCACCATTTCTATACCTCAATGTCCTCATAAAGCAACTTCAATATTTCAACTCACAATGTTTTTACACCAATTAGCCATTCACGATTACACAAAGACCAGTTTTCTTTTATCACATTGATACAAAATAGTGGTACTTACTTTCCACCCATTCCATTGACATTTGCCCTTCCTAATTCACCTTAAAATATTACTACATGTTCTACAAATACCCAGCGACACAATAATACAATGACATTTTCCCTTCCTAATTCCCTTTAAAAGTTTACTGCATGTTCTACAAATACCCAGCAACACAATAATACAATGACATTTTACCTTCATAATTCCCTTAAAAATATTACTACATGTTCTGCAAATAACACGCTACAAAATAATATAATAGAATTTAACTTCACCTGGACTAAGACTTGTAATTTTATGTCAAGTGCTTCACAACAACTTTGTCAAGTCTCTCCACTAGTTCAGAATGGAATATAAATAAAAGTCTGAGAACCTAGTCCCAACTATTTATATGCTTTGAAGAACAAAGCCAAGGTTGAAACCCTAAAATTCATGCACTTAATTAGGACTTTGTTACAAGCTTTTATCAATAGTCGATTCAGCCCCCACGCTTAAATCTTGATATGTTACTCAATTCCATCAAAATGAATTATTGTCAGGAAGTTCAGCGATTACCCAAGAATTTAAATAATTGTGCAGTGTGGTTACACATTTTACACTTATAACACATTAAAGCATGACACTGCACTTTGATCTAACGTATATAAAGTGCAAAACATGTAACCTATCATCATCCTCATCATCGTCATCACCTTTATCATAATTAGTAGTATTAATGTCATAATTTTGATCATACCACTATCACAGCGACTATGTGTAGAGTTTCTTGATGTTTAAAATAAGCCTACTTCAGTCCTGAAATTAAGAGGATATATTACTTTCCAACAAATACCAGTACAATACCGCATAGTTATTGTGTTGAAGATTTGAAAAAGGGAGGTCAAGTTTGAATAATACCTCAGACTCCATTGGATGTATACCACTATAGTTCTCTGTCTTCATACACACCATCTTTGTTTCCAATGGGTCAGTGCTTTCTGTAACAAAGAAATCAGGAAATCTATCATGGATGAGTGGATGATAGCAGTTGGTCAGGACTGCGGTTTTCTATGCCAAAGTTCATAAGTTAAACCCAGCAGAGGATGAACTAACGTGATTTGGATACAAGACTTTTCAGGTCTACCATGATTTGGATACAAGACTTTTCAGGTCTAAGGTGATTTGGATACAAGACTTTTTAGGCCTAAGAAGATTTGGATACAAAACTTTTCAGGTCTAAGGTGATTTGGATACAAGACTTTTCCAGTCTAAGGTAATTTGGACACTAGACTTTTCAAGTCTAAGGTGATTTGGATACAAGACTTTTCAGGTCTAAGGTGATTTGGATACAAGACTTTTGAAGTCTAAGGTGATTTGGATACAAGACTTTTCAAGTCTAAGGTGATTTGGATACAAGACCTTTTAGGTCTAAAGTGATTTGGATACAAGACTTTTCAGGTCTAAGGTGATTTGGATACAAGACTTTTCAGGTCTAAGATGATTTGGATACAAGACTTTTCAAGTCTAAGGTGATTTGGATACAAGACTTTTCAGGTCTAAGGTGATTTGGATACAAGACTTTTCAGGTCTAAGGTGATTTGGATACAAGACTTTTCAGGTCACCAAGTGTTTTCCGGGTACTTCCGTTTCTTCCTTTCCTTCAATAAACAGTGTTGGTAAAGCCCATATGACTCACATGCTCCTTGGAAACTCACAATATTTAACATGAAAATGAGTGCACAGAAAAAAAAGAAACGGCATTAAGATGCAAAGTTATACCGACTTTGATCTTTCTACTCTCTTGATCTTGAGATGACACTGACCTCCGTCTCCAAATCCACTCATGTACTATCAAATAAACTACAACAAAAGTTGTTTTGTGCCAAAATAATGGTGACTTTGGGATGACCTTGACCTTCAATGACTTTGACATGACTTTGACCCTCACATGACCTCTCATGCATATCTGACCAAATAACTCAATGTTGTTGCATATTATGGGTTAAATAAACAACCACTCACCATACCTATTTTTAAAATGTTTTTGCAAGGCCTACAATGACCCTGACCTTCAAGATCAATGCAAAGATGGAACATAAATGAAAGATCAATGTATCATCTCTAAACACAACGAGAGTGGACTTAATATCTTTCATAGTTAAGAGTCAAGGTCACATCAAAGTATCTTTACTAACTGACTTTGGACGTCTCCAGTGACATTGATCATGGAGTGAGGATGACAAAATTTTTACAGTATGTGTGACTGGGAGATTAATCTCCTTTTGTTTCAGCATTGAAATGTGGCATGCTCGTTCAATTTGACTTCATAAACAAGCATTTTCTAGTATTTTTTTGTATAATCACATAGCATTGAAAACGCATAATCCATGGGGCATTTTGGAGCTTGCTTCCGAAAAGTCACTTTCACTACCACATGAGTAGCAAATGCGCATGCTCAGAAGTGGGAGTTAACTGACAAGACATCTTCTAGTTGCCTCCCTTGAAACAGCAGACGATGTTTTGCCAAAAATACAAATTAATCGAAAATTATGTTGTTTTTTTTTTTTTTTAATTCTTTTCAGTTAACAAAAAAATACGCAATGAGCAAAACTGTTTACTACAATTGATTATTCAAAAAACTTGTTAAGGACTCCATTATAAAAGTTTCAATTTCAATGATATTCGAGGACTTGAAAATGGGGTCTAAAAAACCAAGGACTTTCAAGGAATTTCAAGGACTGTATGAACCCTGTACACCACATGTTTGAGAGATTATGGTGTGTTTGTTGTGTTGGTAGAAGTGTGTGCAGCTGTTACGATTGCGACACGTATGAGAGATCTGATCATTTTATTTTGCAAAGCATGCAATGATAGCATGTATTTACCTTTGATTTGATTTTGCGCTGTTGCTAGAAGAAGCTTTATATACTGTTGATAATTTCCGTCGGTCGAAATTGTTGAGAATTTTCTGGAATTACTTGTTTATTGTCGACCAAAGCTTACAGAAAGGCCTGGTAATAGGCATGTTTCCGGTGATGAGTTTTAGTTGATTGGGTGTTATGGCGTCTTGCTGGAATGTTCTAACTTGTTCTCAATTGCAGAGAGGCTATTATAAAAGTAATGCATTGTCTGATTGTGGGGATTATGATTGTTGTCTTGATTTTAGGAAAGCGATCTTGTATGCAGTTGATGTTTGCAGAATAAAGTTGGAAAACTGTGTACTGCCTTATTGCTGAGTGAACAGGCTGCGTGTATAAACAAATTCGAGTTACACCTATCAAGATTCAAGCATCGGGCTGAATCAACTATTAATAAATAATCGTTTAACAGCAGCATGTCAGCGCGTATGTTGGTTACAGATCACCAAGCTTTGAGTCTGTTTTAGGAATAAGGCACATTTCACATCATATTATATTACACTTAACATTATTGTTAATCTTTATTTACTTACTTTTAAAAAAAATGTAATGATAAAACAGAAAAGAAGCTTTTATCACTCAAGACAGATTTACTACTGTATGTAGTACACATGTGTATATTACACTTAACATTATTGTTAATCTTTATTTACTTACTTTTTAAAAAAATGTAATGATAAAACAGAAAAAAGAAGCTTTTATCACTTAAAGACAGATTTACTACTGTATATAGTACACATGCGAACAAATTCCGACCCATAAGAAATGTTCCTACCACTTGTAGAATTGAACCCTTGTTCACTAGCACACATGCATGTAACAAATTATTTTTGATGTAACTTAGCTTACAGCCTATTGTATATTTTAGGTCTAGAAAGGTGAAACGGTACAGCAGCTAAGATACAGTCACAATATAGATAACAACATGACAAGTATTGCTAAGTATAAAACACTCTATACTTACTGTATCCCTCTGGGTGACTGTCTGGCTCTGTCTTCACTTTACACCACTCTGAGTCATGTAGCTCCTGAAATCAATGATGAGAATATATTACTTTACAACAACTATCAGTACATTTGTATTACTGTACCACACAGGAAATGTGTTAAGGATTTGTAAGAGAGACATCAAGCCCAATTATTACCTCAGGCTCCATTGGATTTATATTAATGTATCTCTCTGACATCACCCACACTGTTTTCGTGTCCAATGGCCCACTGCTTTCTGTAACAAAGAAATCAGCAAACACGTCATGTGTGAGTGCCAGAGTGGATGATTAAACTGAACAGTTGTTGTCACTCACATCCATATTCCTGTGTAGATCACACCAACTTGGAACAACTAAAACGTTGACTTCCATGAAAAATGTTCTTGTCACTTCTGGAATTGAACATTCATTCACTGGCACATAAGGCAAGTTATTTAGCTCACAGCCTGTTCTATACAATATCTAGAGAAATAAAACTGTAAAGCATTTCAGCTACAATCATAATAATAGTAACACACATGACACTCATTACTATAATAAACTAATAATGTAATAAACTTACCATATTCCTCAGTGTCACAGTCAGGTTCTGTCTTCACTTTACACAATAGTGATATATGTGGCTCCATCATGTCGCTGTCAGATGCTGTCTTGCTTTCTGATTCTTCCTTTATGTTGATCTCACTGCCAGTCCTATTCGCGGTACTTCTGACAATCTCTTCACTGCTGCTGTGGGAAACATGATGACTTTCTCTTCTTGCAATTTCTAAACAAAACAACAGCTTTCATGTGAATATTTCCTGTCAGCAAGCATAATGATGAACTGAAAAACCTTCACATAAGAACTTAAATCTTTTCCTTTCACCTAAATATTACAGGTGACACAGTAAATAAATCTCCAAAGTGCAATCAAAGATGAACAAAGAACTGGTCTATTTCAAGATTACCAATGAAAACAAATCATGCAAAACAACTTTGCCATAGTTAAGATCAGCACCATATGTACTCATTCACTGCACAGTCCACAGAAGAGGTAAGGAAAAAATCCAAACTATTTTGTTAGTGTTAGGGTGTGGGTGTGCTAAAATACAACACTTATGAGTTATCCTATATGGTGGCAAATGAGAAGAAAAAGCAAGTTACATTGTAGTAAACTAAAATTTTGATTGAAGAAAAACCAAATGATTAGCCATCCAATTCACACGATGGTAATAGGAGAATGACAAAGCTTTCATTCTGACTCAGTGACTGGCGCCGAAATTAATTTTTTCTATGCAGATACCACGATTTTGATCTTTAATGTTCTGTATTATATGTAAAAACGTTCTGTACTATCTACATGTAAAATGTTCTGTACTATCTATATGTAAAACGTTCTGTACTATCTATATGTAAAATGTTCGGTACTATCTATCTTTGTAAAATGTTCTGTACTATATATGTAAAACAATCTGTACTATCTAGTGGTGGTAGACAGTTCGCCTTGCACACCAACATAGTTCAAGTGGTAGACAGTTCTGTACTATCTATATGTACAGTTCACCTTGCACACCGCCATAGTTCAAGTGGTAGACAGCTCTGTACTATCTATATGTACAGTTTGCCTTGCACACCACCATAGTTCAAGTGGTAGACAGTTCTGTATCTATATGTACAGTTTGCCTTGCACACCGCCATAGTTCAAGTGGTAGACAGCTCTGTACTATCTATATGTACAGTTTGCCTTGCACACCACCATAGTTCAAGTGGTAGACAGTTCTGTATCTATATGTACAGTTTGCCTTGCACACCGCCATAGTTCAAGTGGTAGACAGCTCTGTACTATCTATATGTACAGTTTACCTTGCACACCGCCATAGTTCAAGTGGTAGACAGTTTTGTACTATCTATATGTACAGTTTGCCTTGCACACCGCCATAGTTCAAGTGGTAGACAGTTTTGTACTATCTATATGTACAGTTTGCCTTGCACACCACCATAGTTCAAGTGGTAGACAGTTCTGTATCTATATGTACAGCTCGCCTTGCACACCCATGACCCAGGTTCCAATCTCTTGATGGGTGAAATAAAAAGTGACCATTTTTCACTGTCCAGTATGATTGCTCTGGTGGTTCAGTGTTGACTTAGTTCCATACCCCTTGTTTCCTGAGATAGTTATCCACGTCTGCCATATGGCCAATGATGGTTGTAGACGTTCAACCTCAAAGTTCATTCAATTCATTCATAAAATGTTAGTTTCCCTGTTCATTGATTTCTTAATTACCGGCGCCAACTCACCTTGTGCATGCCACGCTTGCAATCTCATCCAGTCTACCACTGGTTCCTCAGCAATGTCAATCTCCAGCTTCACCTCAGACAGCACTGGGTTGTCTTCGTCCTCCATAACAGAGCAATGTAAGCACACAACTTTGCAAAACAACTGCTCAAATTTTAACAGGGGAAGTAATACCTGACACCGGAAACTTCCTCAGAAACTGTATAGATCGTTCATGGATAAAGTTTTATTATAAAGTTCTTTGAAGCAAAAGAAAAATTTTATAATATGTAGAACTGTGCTAATAAGTAAAAACCTCATACCGAAGGTGAATACAACAAGCAACTACTTATAAAGAAATCAACGACCTAGCCCGGAAAAAATTAGGTATCTTTAAAACAACAACAACAAAAATCACAAAGACAGATTGTTATTTAATAAATTAGTTTCGTATGTAACCAAAAGATTTATTTACCAAGCATAAGTAGTCTATAAAATTTATGAAAACTTGTGTCTTATCTTTATTTTGACGTATCTTTTTTATTTATTTAACATTTTCAAGATTGCTTTTATATAGCGCACTTACAAGCTCAGAGAGCTTCTCAAGGCAATGGCCACTAATATCCAGCAATCACACAATAGTTTGCTGAAGTCAGGAATTAGTTATAGTTAGTCATTGTTTATAAGGTCCAGCTAACTGCAAAGAGCCAAATACGGACCACAAGTAGGCTGAAAGAAGACTCATCCCTGATCTGTATAGCAGATCTGCTGAAACAATCAACTGTAACACTGAAGGCAATCCATAAAAACGTCATATGCAGGGGACGCTGAGGTTTTACTGTAATATATCGAATACCCATTTACAAAAACAAAAAAAAAAATCATATAAACATCATTATAAAATATTAACAAAACATAAACCAAGAAAATGTATACATTGCTAAATAATAATATCATAGAAAGCCCTAGTGACCATTTGGCAGAAAGCATCCAATAGCACCAAGCTGGCACGACAGACCTCATACATCAATTAGGAGTTTTGGAAGAGATTTCAAGAAAAAAGGTAAGTTAGTTAGTTAGTTATTCATTGCTTACAGGGTCCAGCGGACTGCAAAGAGCCGAATCAGGACCACAAAATCAAGACCAAAACTTCACTGAAAGAGGACTCACCCCTGATCCGCATAAAAGATCTGCCGAAACAGCCCTAGTGGTAACACTGGAGGCACTCCAACAGCTGGTCACTTTACAATAAAGACATCCCATGCAGTGGATGCTGAGGCTATACTCTAATTTATCGAAACCCCATTTACAACAACAAAATAGAATATAAACATCATTATAAAATATCAACAAAACACATACATAATAAAATGCCTACATTGCCAAATAATAACATCATAGGAAGCCCTAGTGACCAATTGGCAGAAAAGCGTCCAATATTATCAAGCTGATCCAACAGACCTCACAAACAAATTAGGAGTTTTGTCCAGAAAGTTTTCAAGAAAAAAAGTAGGAGACTGGTCTAGCGAAGAAGAAGATAGTATAGTAGATTGATTGATCAGAGTAGGACTGAGAAAGAACAAAGGAGAAAGACAGCGACAGTGAGAATTTAAAGCACTAAATTTCTGGAAAGTGGGGATACTATTTATACTGAAACCCCCGGCACCCTTACTGGGGGTGGTTAAGGCAGAAGACAGAAGATGTCCAGGTTGATAAATCAGTCAACGTTATTTATACAACAGTAATGAAGTTGGGGGTGGTGATGAGGACAATGTGTGTGTGTGGGAGACAGAGAGAGAGACAGACAGAGGCAGAGAAAGAGAGAGAGGGACAGAAACAAAGAGAGAGACAGAGAGAGAGACTGTATAAATGTAACCTGCTGTTGTACTGAGGAGAGGGGAGTTCTATTGTCTTGTTTTATTGTATTATCTTGTGCCATGTATGCACCGTGACACAACACATGTATGCACTGTTACACAACACATGTATGCACTGTTACACAACACATGTGTGCACTGTGTGTGACACAACACATGTATGTACTGTGACACAACACATTTTTCCCTATTTTTGGTGGAATAAAGATTTCTTGACTTGACTTAAAAACAACAACACAATGTTCAGTATTACATTTTAATAAACATTTTAATACTTTATTTACAGGGTATTGTTTTAGCTGTTATAAACATGCAATTACATAGCGTGTACACAAAAACAAAGTGCTGTATTACATAGTCCATACACAACAACAAAGTGCTGTATTATACAGCCTGTACACAAAACAAAGTGCTGTATTACACAGCCTGTACACAACAACAAAGTGCTGAATTACACAGCCTGTACACAACAACAAAAAGTGCTGAATTACACAGCCTGTACACAACAACAAAGTGCTGTATTACACAGCCAGTACACAACAACAAAGTGCTGTATCAAACAGCCAGTAAATAAACCCCAAACTGCGTTGTGAGCACACTCTCATGTGTTGAGCTGTATATGTACTATATTTGGATCTGGATAGAGTACATTTCCAAAGCCAATATTGCACATTTATGCAAATGTCTTATGACTTGGTAGAGCAGATGCACTACAGCCTGTCACTTAAAAAAAAGGACAACCTCGCAGTTCCAAATAAACAAAATAATAATAAGACAACAGAAATCATAGGCAGCAATACACAGCTATATTAAATGGTCACACATTGATTCAACAACATAATAATATTAAGACAACATACATCATAGGCAGCAATACATAGCTATATTACATGGTCAAACATTCATTCAACAATAACACAATAATACTAAGACAACAGACATCATAGGCAGTACTACACAGCTATATTAAATGATCACACATTAATTTAACAACAACACAATAGTACTAAGACAACAGACATCATAGGCAGTAATACACAGCAACATAATACCATAGTTGAAAAGTTTCATTTCACAATGATTCAATCTGTCTTCTACTTGTCTGAGTTCAATGTCCTCTTAGACTACCGGGCAATTTATTTGCTACAAGGGACCAGGCAGAAAAGAGGAAATAAAAGTAAACAAAAAAAATTCTATGCCAAAAAAACCCTGGTTAAAAGTATAAGTAAAGTCAATTACAAAAGGAATTATAATAATATTGATACCAAGGTTAAAATTATTGCAGAGAATAACCACATTTATAAAATATGTCAAATAAAGTAAAAAAACAAATATATTAACACAATATTAATTTTTAAATAAACTAATTACTTACATAGATTCCATTACATTTAATTAATTCATTCAATTCCAATGTTTTGGGAATATATATTTCTGGAACACTAGAGATTCCATATATTAGCTCCTGTAGTTGTAGCAAGCATAGGTAGTCATAGAAAAAAGGATCTGTTGAGCATTAAAAGGACAGTGTAATTGCCGCCATTTAGATAAGAGAATTTCCATTCGCTCGTCAAACGCCTCGTATTAATTTAGGTTTAAGTAATGACGCACACTAAACACAGAAGCAGCATACAGTTCATTTATTCGTAGTCAAAGAAACTTCCCGAAAAATGTCAACGTCTCATATAATAATACGTATGTGTGTGTGTACATATCAGTATGGGGACAACTAATTTCTGTATACGTGACTATGAACTACTTCTTGTGCCAGACGATGTGTGGTAAAATACTGCGAAAAGAAAGAAACATAAACACAAGAAACATTAGCAAGTGTACCAAACAATGTATCAAAACCCCTTATTCAACGCAAGATACAATCAAAGCAATGAGACGGAAAGAATACACATACTAGAGGACAATTTAGAGACAAATACTTTAGTTGATTTCAAAAAAGACAATTTAGCTAAAGTTACGTGGAACCAAGCCAGAACAAACGAAGGAACGAACGCTTTATGTTCCTTTAACTTACACGACGATTAGGCTACGTTTATTCTTTCAAGCCTCAAAACAATTGGCGCAAGACAATTTGACTATGCTCATCTAACATTTGTCAATTCATTATTACAAACAATTCGGCTACGTTCACCCAACGAGCCTCGGTACGATGCCTAAACTAGGAAATACTCGTCGATGACCTAGCTCATTAAAACATTTATAAATGAATTAACATACGTAAACATTTAACAACATATTCTAGGAAATACACCTGAAGTCCCAAAACGTAGCTATCTACCTTTGCATAGACAAAACAGCAAAGCCTTAGGGAAAAACGGTATAAATACCCAAGTGGGTTAACATTTCGAATAAGGCCGATAATTCGACAAAAACGCTATTTTCATTAAAGACCAAAACAGTTATCTTCTTCGTCAAAACTTAGTCCGACAAATTGTGACGACAATTAGCTTTAATCAAGCCAGGACGTTCAGCATAATCAGCGCATTATGACTGACCACAAGCTAAAACCAAATAAACTTGACTTGTCCTTATTTACAAATACTGAACAAAGTGTTCACCTCAATAATTCTTCTGACAAAAGACCAAGTTCTAAATCAAAACGAATTCTATTAAACATTAGAAAATCAAAAGCTTAAAGAATATCAGAATCAAATTAATTTGTAGAAAAGGCATCAAATCAGTCACTAAAATGAGAAAATCATAAAGATCATAATCATTTGCACAAAGCAACAAAACATATGCAAAACGCAAAATAACTATAAGTACCTTAATATGACCGCTGTAAGACGTTTGGAAACCACACAGATCCAAAAGGCGACAACAACGTCTGGTACCAAAGGCAGGTAAAATAAAAGCTTTCCACAAAACTCTACAAATCGTGAACATCACATTTAAACTCTATCTTTCAAAACAGGTGAGCACAACTTTTATATCATATAAACTAGAAACGACCCAACCTTCTCTCAGACCCAGCAATCTAACTAACCAGAAAAAAGTTGACACAAACTTATATATGCGTTACTACCAAAACTCAGTCTTGCGTCATAATCCCGATCTCATGAGAAAAAATACGCAAACAATATTTACAAACGAAACACAGTTCACCAATAATATTCAAACCCATATCAAAACTCGGCACGCTTTTGCCACTGACTTGAGAGAGCAAATAGATCCGGAGAGAGGGTGAGAGAGAAGGGGGGGGGGAACACGACAATCACAAAGAGAAGAAGCACGACAAACACAGTTAGAGGAGTAAGAAAGACAGGCACCAAAAAACAAATGAAAGGAAATAAATGAACAGTCCAGTCTTAAAACCAAAAAGATGCGTCGGGTTGGCCAATGAGGTGATGATATGTCTCGTCAGTCAAAATCAATAAAACCAAACAAAAGAAAACGATAGAAAGGAGAAGCAACATGCAGTGGGGAGGAAAAAGATTACAGATAAACGGAGGACACTTTACACACTAAGAAAGTACATGATATCACAAATAACACAAGACTCTCTCTCTCTCTAGATCAATAGCCCATAAATAGTTTCAAAACTTATCTAATTATATCTTGGTCACATATGACTAATAGGCATGCACAGACAGCATTAAATATTACACAAATGTCACATAAATTTTCACTTTAGTATGTATTAACATGTGTTGCTTTAAATCATCAGCCACAGACTTAATACAAACATTACACACATGATTTTTCTCTTCTGAACATGTAAGTGCATGTCTCTTGAACTGGCAAGCTGAACAAAAAGATTTTCTTATAAACGTCAAACACATTAATTTTTGTATCCAGAATGTGTCAAATTGTGTTTCTTCAAACCGCTAACCAAAGTAAAAGCTTTATTACAAATTGTACACACATAATTTTTCTCTCTTGTATGTATAAGCTTATGTAACTTCAAATTGCGAGCATGAGTGAAAGCTTTATTACAAACATCACACACATTATTTTTCTCTCCTGTATGTATAATCTTATGTAACTTCAAATTGCTAGCCCGAGTGAAAGCTTTATTACAAACATCACACACATGATTCTTCTCTCCTCTATGTTTAAGCTTATGCTTCGTCAAACTGCCAGCCTGAGTGAAAGCTTTATTACAAACATTACACACATGATTCTTCTCTTCTTTATGTATAAGCTTATGTGACTTCAAATTGCTAGCCCGAGTGAAAGCTTTATTACAAACATCACACACATGATTCTTCTCTCCTCTATGTTTAAGCTTATGCTTCGTCAAACTGCCAGCCTGAGTGAAAGCTTTATTACAAACATTACACACATGATTCTTCTCTTCTTTATGTATAAGCTTATGTGACTTCAAATTGCTAGCCTGAGTGAAAGCTTTATTACAAACATTACACACGTGGTTCTTCTCTCCTGTATGTATAACCTTATGTAACTTTAAATTGCCAGCCTGAGTGAAAGCTTTATTACAAACATCACACACATGATTCTTCTCTCCTGTATGCATTTGCTTATGTACATTCAAATGGCCAGCAAAAGAGAAAGCTTTATTACAAACATCACACACATGACATTTTTCTCCTGTATGAATAAGCTTATGCCTTTTCAAATAGCTAGCCTCAACAGATTTATGACAAACATCACACACATGGTTTTTCTTTCCTGTATGTATACGCTTATGCCTACACAAACTGCCAGCCTGAGTGAAAGTTTTCTTACAAACATCACACACATGATACTTTTGTTCTCTGGTCTTCTGTTGCTGCTCTGTCTTTGTTCTACATGCTTGATCTGTGAGACTGACTTCACTGTGGGGAGTGACTGAGGCAGAAGAGAACTTGACCAATGACTTTGGTGTAGATCTGACAGCAAGCAGTTTTGTAGCACATGCATTTGGAACCTGGGAAAAAAAATTTACATTAAACACAACCTATAAAGTGTTCAAAGATGTATAAGAAACACTAACTATAAAGTGTTGACAGATGTATATAAGAAACACTAACTACTGTATAAAGTGTTGACGTATATAAAAACACTAACTACTGTATAAAGTGTTGACAGAGGTATAAAAGAAACACTAACTAAGGTGTTGACAGATGTATATAAGAAACACTAACTACTGTATAAAGTGTTGACAGATGTATATAAGGAATGGGGATGGGGAATGGCAGGTCGGTGAAGAGTGTGAGATGGGTGGTGGGGAGGGAGGGCAAGAAGTCAGTCAGAAAAGTGCTGAACATTTACAATCCATGAATTATGAGACATCATCCACATGCATTTTAAACTTGTAACTCATTAAAGCATGACCTGTACTTTGATCTAATCTATATAATGTGCAGAAAAAGTAAGATCTCATCATCAACATCATCAACATCATCATCATCATCATCACCAGAGTGGTCCTGATTCGTATCTTTGCAGTCCGCTGGACCCTATAAACAATGACTAATCTTTAGTATTTTTTGCATTAATATAATCAACCATTATTATTATACCATTATCACAGCAGCAATGTGCTGAGTTTCTCGATAATGTTTAAAATAAGCCTACTTCAGTCCTAAAATTATGAGGATATATTACTTTGCAACAACAACCAGAACAAGGAACTAACTTATGTGATTTAGATACGAGACAATTGAGGTCACTAAGGGTTTTCTCAGGATATTCCGGTTTCCTCCCTCCCTTTAATAAATTATAATTATAATGGTATCGGAGGCGGTTACAATGAAAATGTCAAAAATAAAAAGTTGATTTCCTGTTTTTAATAGCAATCTTCCTGCATTCACACCACATGTTTGAGTGACAGATGTGTTTGTTGTGTGTGCCACATGTTTGAGTGATAGATGTGTTTGTTGTGTGTGCCACATGTTGGAGTGATAGATGTGTTTGTTGCGTGTGCCACATGTTTGAGTGATAGATGTGTATGTTGTGTGTGCCACATGTTTGAGTGATAGATGTGTTTGTTGTGTGTGCCACATGTTTGAGTGATAGATGTGTTTGATGTGTGTGCCACATGTTTGAGTTATAGATGTGTTTGTTGTGTGTGCCACAGTGGGTGAAACATGTCGGTGTGTATGTTGCTACTGATCGCCGCACTTTGAGCCTCATCGGTGATTTGGGGAAAAGTAACTACAGTGGTGACTCTGGAAAAGTTCGTAACTCGAAACATTGAAATCAACAGAGACAATCCGTTTTAAGATGAAAGAATCATTCTTTTTTATTGACACAAGGCCAAGAATACGTGTACTTGTATTAAATAAAGAGAAGAAAAACAACCAAATAAATTCATGTAAAATTAAAAAAAAAGATTTAGTCTATATCTTTTTTTACCATAAAAAAATGATCATGGGAAATTGTCATTTTCTTTGCTATTGTGAATCATTAGTTTCAGGAGTTTCTTGTTGCAGTTTCTTGGCAGCCCACTTGGAATCTTTCTGCTCCAAGAAACTATCAAGGGAAATTTGTCGTTCGTAACTCCAGGTATTGTTCGTTACCTGAGACAAAACATTTTCGAAGTTGTTGTTAACCCGAATTGTTCGGGACAATAGGCATTCGTTACCTGAGGTACCACTGGATATAGCATCCATCATCATTATTATTATTATTATTATTATTTGGACTGCTGTACCAAATAGTTATTGTGTTGAAGATTTGTAAAAGAAAAGTAAAGTTCCATTATTACCTCAGACTCCATTGGAAATATATCAACATATCGCTCTGTCTTCACCCACACCATCTTTGTTTCAAATGGGTCAGGGGTTTCTGTAACAAAAAATTCAGCAAATGTATCATGGATAAGTGGGTGACAGCAGTAGCACAGTTGGTTAGGACTCTGGTTTTCTCGAGAGTTCAAACCTTGCAGAGGATGAATTTATGTGACTTAGATACAAGACTTTTCAGGCTACCAAATGTTTTCTTCAGGTACTTCGGTGTCCCCCCTTGTCGGATGCAATCAAATGAAATAATATTTTAAAATTCTGAAATAATTAATTTTTTAATACAATTAGCGTAACTACAGTCAGCCCCTTACATTTATTAAGGGTGTATCTGGGATGAGTCGGTGCGTGGATAAGAATGAATGTGCAAGGATTAGCATGGTCATGAGAAAGCGTGAATGATTGAGAAAATGGCAGTAATAGTCTTGAGATTTTTTGTAGTATTGTTATGCATTAAGGTGTTCTAATATCAGCTACCGTCTTTTTTATTGTTTACATGTACACTAACCTTTGTGTTGTCTTCTTAATATGTTAACAGTTACTATGCATCACACACAAATATCCTTGTGCAAATGGGGACAATAAAGATTCGTTATTCGTTAAAATTAAAATGTGATTTTCTTTCCGTTTTCTAATAGCCACTTTCCTGTACACTACATGTTTGAGAGATGAATGCGTGTTTGTTGTGTTGGTAGGAGTGTGTGTATTATGTGAGCATGTATGTTGGTTACAGATCACCACTCTTTGAGTCTGATTTAAAGGCACAGTTAGCATCCACTATTATAATATTATCATTACTATTATTATTCTTTATTTATTTATTAACTTTTTAAAATGTAATCATAAAACAAAAAAGCAGCTTTTTAATCAATCAAGTCTGAAATAATATGGGGCACATATCGGAAAAAAACTACTCATAACTCATAAGAAATGTTCTTGCCACTAGTAGAACTGAACCCTTCTTCATTGTAACACATGCATGTAACTTAGCTCACAGCCTATTCTATACTTTAGGTCTAGAAAAGTGAAACTGTACTACAGCTAAGCTACAATCATAATATAGATAACAACATGACAATAATTGCTAAATATGAAACACTAATATACTTACTGTATCCCTCTGAGTCACTGTCAGGTTTTGTCTTTACTTTAGACAACTCTGAGTCATGTGGCTCCTGAAATCAATTTGAGAATATATTACTTTACCACAATTATAAGTACATTTAATGACTGTACCACACAGTTAATGTGTTGAAGTGCTGTAATGCCTGTACCACACAGTTAATGTGTTGAAGTGCTGTAATAACTATACCACACAGTTAATGTGTTGAAGTGCTGTAATGGCTGTACCACACAGTTAATGTGTTGAAGTGCTGTAATGACTGTACCACACAGTTAATGCGTTGAAGTGCTGTAATGACTGTACCACACAGTTAATGTGTTGAAGTGCTGTAATGGCTGTACCACACAGTTAATGTGTTGAAGTGCTGTAATGACTGTACCACACAGTTAATGTGTTGAAGTGCTGTAATGTCTGTACCACACAGTTAATGTGTTGAAGTGCTGTAATGACTGTACCACACAGATAATGTGTTGAAGTGCTGTAATGTCCTGTCCTAAATGAAAGATTCTGAGAGGTTCAAAATCTTTTTTTCGAGGTTCTCAGATCCTGAACCTTTCTTCTGGTCCAATAGGTTCAATAACCTACGTTTGGGATTGAGAACCTTTCTTCTGGTCCAATAGGTTCAATAACCTACGTTTGGGATTGAGAACCTTTCTTCTGGTCCAATAGGTTCAATAACCTATGTTTGGGATTGAGAACCTTTCTTCTGGTCCAATAGGTTCAATAACCTACATTTGGGATTGAGAACCTTTCTTCTGGTCCAATAGGTTCAATAACCTACGTTTGGGATTGAGAACCTTTCTTCTGGTCTAATAGGTTCAATAACCTACGTTTGGGATTGAGAACCTTTCTTCTGGTCCAATAGGTTCAATAACCTACGTTTGGGATTGAGAACCTTGAAACAAAGTTTTTACACCTCCCCAAAACTTCCAATTAAGACAGGCCATCAGAGAGACATCGATCTGGACTATTAGCTCAGGCTCCACTGTAAAAGAGACATCAAGTTGGACTATTAGTTCAGGCTCTATTATATAAGTGACACCAAGCTGGAGTATTAGCTCAGGCTCCATTGTAAAAGAGACATCAAGTTGGACTATTAGTTCAGGCTCTATTATATAAGTGACACCAAGCTGGACTATTACCTCAGGCTTCATTGGATGTATATCCATATATCTTTCTGTCTTCACCCATACTGTTTTCGTGTCCAATGGCCCACTGCTTTCTGTAACAAAGAAATCAGCAAACACATCATGGGTGAGTGCCAGAGTTGATGATAAAACGGAACAGTTGTCCCTCACATCCATATTCCTGTGTGGATCACACCAACTTGTAATCACTAAAAACAGTTTCAATAAAAATTTGTTTTTGATGCTTCTGGAATGAAACATTTGTTCACTGGCTCATAAGGCAAGTTATTTAGCTCACAGCCTGTAATACACTTAAGTGAGATCTAGAGAAGCAGTTAACTGTAAAGCATTTCAGTTACAATCACAATATAGTTTTAAAAACAAACAAACAAAAACAACAACAAAAACACACAAAAATGATGACAAGCATTCCTATCCTATCCTGTCCCATAACCCGAAGGTCGTAGGGGCACCACAGATGATCGTTTAACCAGCATACTCCATCTTTCTCTGTCCTCAGCAGCCCTCATGGCTTCGCTCAGTGTCAAACCAGTCCATTCTCGAATGTTGTCCTCCCACCTCTTTTTCGGTCTCCCTCTTCTTCTACCTCCTTGCACTGTGCCTTGCAGAATGGTCTTTGCAAGGCCTGATGATCTGGTGACGTGGCCATACCATCGGAGTTTCCGTTTCTTCACCACTGTGAGCAGGTCATCGTGTTGTCCAATGGCTTGTGTGATGGTCTGTCGGACTTCGTCGTTGGTGATGTGTTGGGTATAGGAAATGCACAGAAGTCTTCTGTAGCACCTCATCTCCATGCTTTGTATTCTTCATTGGAGATCTGCTGTGAGGGTCCATGCTTCGCAAGCATATAGGAAGATGGAAATGACCAGAGAGCGCAGCAGTCTTACTTTGGAATGTAGACTGATGGTTCTGTCTTTCCAAATGGGCTTCAACCTTGTCAGGGCAGCAGTTGTTTGTGCGATCCTGGAGAGGACTTCCTGTCGAGACCCATTGTCTGACACAATGGCTCCTAAATATTTGAAGCTGTGCACTGTGTTGAGGGATTGGCCTTGTACTTTGATGTCCGTGTTGATGCCATTGGTGTTGTTGGTCATCATTTTGGTCTTCTCTGCACTTATTTCCATTCCATAAGCTCTGGAGGTGGTGTCAAGCCTCTGTACAAGCTGTTCAAGTTCTTGTTCCTCTCCAGCCAAACCATCAACATCATCCGCAAAACAAAGATTGGAGATTGCTCTGCCCCCTATGCTGACTGTGCCTTTGTGATCTGCAAGAGCATCTGACATGATGCGCTCTAGGAAGATGTTGAAGAGTGTTGGAGAGAGTAGGCATCCTTGACGCACACCGATTGTTGTTCTGAACCAGTTCCCGATGACGCTGTTATGGAGGACTGCACTGGTAGCCTTGTCATACAGGCTTTTGATGACTTCTATAATTCTAGGGCTGATGTTGTACACTTTCATGGTTGCCCATAGAGCTGCATGCCAGACTCGGTCAAATGCCTTCTTGAAGTCTATGAACACATGATATAGATGTTGTTGGTGCTGTAGGTATTTCTCACAGATTATTCTGAGGTTGAAAATCTGTTCAGTGGTACTTCGCCCTGCCATGAATCCTGCTTGTTCTTCAGCTATGATTTGTTCAGCTTGTGGTTTCAACCTGTTGAGTATTATTTTCAGGAGGACCTTGCTGGGATGGCTGATGAGGCTGATGGTGCGGTAGTTTTCACACTCCTGAAGGTTACCTTTTTTGGGAAGAGTGATGACAAGCGACTGGGTCCATGGTGTAGGCCATTCCCCACTCTGCCAGATCTTGTAACAGATAATGGTGAGAGCATCAGTCATCGCTTCTCCTCCTGCTTGTAGCAGTTCCGCTGGTATGTTGTCCACTCCCGCTGACTTCCCTTTCTTCAGCGATTGCACTGCTGCCTCAACTTCTTCCCTGAGAATTGGGAGGATTTCTTCTTCTTCTCTGCTCTCGGGACATGCTAGAACTGATGGGTCTCCATTTGGTGTATGGTTGTAAAGGTCAGAGCAGTACTCTGTCCATCTGTCCAAGACT
The DNA here is from genome assembly GCA_036898135.1 of Oncomelania hupensis. Classification (NCBI taxonomy): domain Eukaryota; kingdom Metazoa; phylum Mollusca; class Gastropoda; order Littorinimorpha; family Pomatiopsidae; genus Oncomelania; species Oncomelania hupensis. The sequence goes on along the minus strand of CM072522.1, from coordinate 59,700,976 downwards.
TCTTGTTCTTCTGTAAGGCAAATGCCAGACTTGCTTTGGATAGTGGAGACTTTGGGCTGTTTAACACTTGTCAGCCACTTCACAGTCTGGAAGGCCTTCTTGCTGTTGTTCTTGTTCAGATTGTTCTCTATTTCCTGGCATTGATCTTCTATCCAGTTCTCCTTTGCTGTGCGCATGCCTTTTCGGATGTCATTGTTGATTTTTCGGTAGACATCAGCTCCCTGTGAGGTGTTCTTTTTCTTTTTTAACTCTCTTCGTTTATCACACAGATCCAAAAGTTCAGGTGTGATCCACGGCTTCTTCTTTGGTCGGTGCTTGCCAAGGATCTCAGTGGCGGCATCTGTTACAGCTGAGTTGAAGGTATTGGTCATGGTGTTGACATCTACTTCGCCTGCCCCCAAAATAAGCAGCGTTGCAAATTTCCCTCCAATTGTGGCCTGAAATATTTTTGCCACCTCCGGGTCTTGCAGTTTGTCCTGCCAATGACAAGCATTACTATCACTGTATCAGGGTTCTCCATTATGCTGAGATTGGGAATAATCACGCCTTAAGACCTTCAAAAGCACGCCTTAGAATCGCTGATCAGCTGTGAGGAATACGTCTTAAATGTTACAATTGGTGCAGAAAACACACCTGAAAAATCAATCTACAGCGTGAGAAGATCATGAACGTATAATCCTTTCTAAAATTAACATGGCCATGCGACTGAAAAATTAGCTCGATGTTCATTGGTTTCTCTTTTGCACTATCAACCAATCACAAAGCTCCTAAATCATCTCGCTAAGCTTAAGAAGTGACATCATAATTTGATGTGATGTAGATTTGTGATGAATCGTATGCTGTGGTTACTTCCCTTGTTTCACTACAAAACCATCAATCATGACATTTCTTCCATCTGCTTTTTTACTGCTCATTAAAATGCTTAACAAGGAGATAACAAAATCCTTAAAATTATAAAATGAAAGTGATTCTACTCTTTAGATTTACTGCAGATGGGGAGCCCTGACTATTATATGTTAATACTTACCATATTCCTCAGTATCACAGTCAGGTTCTATCTTCACTTTACACACCAGTGGGATATGTGATTCCATCATGTCACTGTCAGGTGCTGTCTTGCTTTCTGATTCTTCCTTTATGTTGAACTCACTGCCAGTCACGTTAGCAGTACCTCTGACAATCTGTTCACTGCTGCTGTGAGAAACATGATGGCTTTCTCTTCCTGCAATTTCTAAACAAAACAACAGCTTTCATATGAATATTTCCTGACAGCAAACATAATTTTTATTTTTATTTTTTATTAAAAAAAATATTTTAATGCTTTATTGTTCCTTTTTATCGGGAAACAATGACAAACTGAAAGGCCATCACATAAGAATTTATATCTTTTCCTCTCACCTAAATATTACAGATGACACAGTAAATAAACCTCCAAGGGCAATCAAGGATGAACAAAGAACTGGTCTAGATTTCATGACTTCCAGTTACAACGTTGCCGTAGTTAAGATCAGCATTTACTGCACTGTCCACACAAAAGGTCAGGAAAAAAAACAATTTTGTTGATGTTAGGGTGTGGGTGTGCTAAACCTGACACTTATTTTAATCCTTTTCTGTGATACCATTCTTCAAGGAGCGCTGATGTTAACATTTGCGACCACTTTGTGACATCTCCAATGAAAAATTGTAGTAAAATACAGTTTAAACAAAGAAAAAATAAATGATTAGCGATTCAATTCACATAATTTCATTGATAAAGATATGTTTATACAACTATATAAGACCTTAGTGAGACCTCATTTAGAGTATGGGAATATTATTTGGTCACCACTATTAAAGAGGCAGTCAGTAGCTATAGAAAAGGTGCAGCGAAGAGCTACAAAGATTCTAACTGAATGTAAAGGGTTATCATACTGTGAAAGGTTACTATATTTAAACTTACATTCTCTCAAGGGAAGACGTTTAAGAGGAGATTTAATTGAAACTTATAAAATATTTAACCATATAAATGACCTCTCATGGAACTATTTCTTTGCATCACCTGATTGTAATATAACACGACTTAGTGAGGGCAAAATTTTTATCCAGTATGCAAGAACTAACCTTCGGAAAAATGTTTTTAGTAACAGAGTTGCAAATCTTTGGAACAATCTTCCTACTAAAATACCTTAATAGTACTAATTCATTCAAAAATCAAATAGATAAACTATCAAAATTTGAAGTATTATTTAGAAGCTTTGATGAATAATTTAGGTAAATTTATTACATGCTTAAAAACCTGACCTGTAATCGATATCAAATGATAACTACGATGGGACGTATAAAGGCTTCACGGCCTATTCTAGTCCTACTACTAGTAGTACTACTACTACTACTACTACTACTACTACTACTACTACTACTACTACTACTACTACAACTACTATAACAGTAATAGGAGAATGACAAAGCTTTCATTTTGACTGGCGTGGAAATCATATTTTTCTGTACAGGTTGGCAATATCTGCTTTTATGCCCAAGGCCAAAATGGTACACAAACTACACTAGTACCAATTACGGATTTCCGTCTTAGAACTACAAACTTATCCTACATACTATAAACAATCTGGTTTTATGCCCAATTTGTAGGGAAATAAGAGCCACAGTAAACCATGTAATTGGGCATAAAACCAGATTGATATATATCAATCTGGGTTAATGCCCAATTTGTAGGGAAATAGAGCAACGGTAAACCATGTAATTGGGCATAAAACCAGATTGATTATAGTATGCTTGATATAAAAATGGTGTTTTAGTGCTTTGATAGAAGATGACTGTTTTGTATGTTTCTGGGGGAAAGGGTACCCCTTTGGGGAGCAAACTAAAAAAATGCAGGAGAAGGGGCGTGGATTGATGGGGGTAAAGTGGAAAGTGTGTTTTTGGTGTTTAAAAGTTGAAACCCCTCCTCGTCAGAGGTTCCTACGAGATGACGTATGGAGCTATGTTATTTTGTATAGATAGTAATTACAGGATAACAAATATGGCCAAAATGTAATATATAATTTATTGCTGGCATGGGGAAATGAGGGGGTAGGCCTATGTGTTTATTTCTTCTTTTTTTTTCTGGTTTGTCAGGTGGTGCGGGGGGAGTTTGGGGTGTGTATGCGGGTGTGGATTTTGGTTGGTTTGTTCTTTAGACAATGGACCTTGAAGGGAGTAAATTTACCATGATTCCGCTCTTTCCGTAATTTTTAATCACACGTGCGCACCTTCATTTGCCTCACCGTTTACATGCCCCTCGTCGCCACAGTCCTACCCAGCACAAATTTGGCACAATATACCATGATTCCGCTCTTTCCGTAATTTTTAATCACACGTACGCACCTTCATTTGCCTCACCGTTTACATGCCCCTCGTCGCCACAGGCCTACCCAGCTCGCTGGCACCCACGATCGTGGCCATTACATCACCAGAGTTGCGGTACACAGGGAGGTGGGTGAATACATCTTTGTTGTTTGTGGTGGTGGAGGTGGTGGTGGTGGTGGGAACATGGTAGGTGTGGAAGGTAAAGGGGTGGGCGACAGGTTGGGAGATGGACACAATACGGAAAGAGCGACTTTGCCTTTGGACTCTCAATGATGGTAGCCACCACTGATTAACATACTGTTAACGCTTACCATGATCCCGCTCTTTCCGTAATGTTTAATCACAAGCACCTTCATTGCATCGCTTTACAGGATTATCACAGGCCTGCCCAGCTCGCCCGGACCCACCATTGTGTCCCATCCTTCAGCAGTTACATTGTGTGCATAGAGACCTCAACCGTATTTTTCTTCTTCCAATGCTTCTAATAAATTAACGACTCATGTAAAGCGATGCAATGAAGGTGCTTATGATTAAACATTACGGAAAGAGCGGGATCATGGTAAGGGTTAACAGTATGTTAAACAGTGGTGGCTACCATCATTGAGAGTCCAAAGGCAAAGTCGCTCTTTCCGTATTGTGTCCATCTCCCAACCTGTTGCCCACCCCTTTACCTTCCACACCTACCATGTTCCCACCATCATCACCTCCGCCACCACCACCACCACCACCACCACAAACAACAAAGATGTATTCACCCACCTCCCTGTGTACCGCCACTCTGGTTGTGTAAGGGCCACGATCGTGGGTGCCAGCGAGCTGGGTAGGCCTGTGGCGACGAGGGGCGGTACAGTCCTGTAAACGGTGAGGCAAATGAAGGTGCGTACGTGTGATTAAAAATTACGGAAAGAGCAGAATCATGGGATATTGTGCCAAACTTACTCCCTTCAATATTCATTGTCTAATGAACAAACCAACCAAAAGCCACAACCATACGAACACCCCAAACTCCCCCCGCACCCCTCTGCCCAAAAAAAGGAAAGAAATAAACACATAGGCCTACCCCCCTCCCTTCCCCTTGCAAACAATATATTATATATAACATTTTGCCCATATTTGTTTTCCTGTAATTACTATCTATAAAAATAACATAGCTCCGTACGTCACCTCGCAGGAACCTCTGACGAGGAGGGGTTTGCGATGGAGAGAATGCCAGCCCCAGCCCCCACCTGACATGGGATTTATCTTTGGTAGTCTGGGTGGGTGGTAGAGGGAAGGGATTTCCATTGCCATTGGTGGATGGGGTTGCCGGTCCAGAAACGCGGTCAGTACCATAGGGACCACTGTCTTCATGGGCTTATTGACAATGGATCCCTTTCATTTGGTCATTATTTTATGATTTGACTGCTTACTATATACAATCTGGTTTAATGCCCAAGTTCCTTGTTTACCCTTGCTGTTCGTCGAGGCCTCAATGCATACAATGTAACATTGAATCAATATCGTTACAATTAATTACAGAACAGTGAGATTAAACATACCGGCTTCCAATCGTAGATGGTAAGAGTGACATGGCCTAATCAGGCAAATATTACAAAGTGTGTTTATCAGTGTATCTACCGAAATTGTTTCTTAAAAGGCATCAGTGTAGTAGAGTAATAGCGCCAGTGTTATTATGTCACACTGTACTGATTGTGTTTGGATGATTCCATTTACTTTTGGGTTGTAGATGAAGTCTATGATGAAGATTGTACATGTTGCAAATACCCAACAAGCAGTGTACAGTGTAAATAGCAAACAGATCGCAGCCAGTAAGTTGAGTATTTTCACTTCATCTGTATTGAGCAACCCACTGTGCAATTATTTTAATAGAGTATTTTTGTGTCACCATTTTGTCCATAACAATACACTGTATATGTTGCACAGAACATTCGCCCCATCCACCCACCCTCACCTTAAAAGAAATAAAGTTTTGACCCTAAAAAAAGTGTTATGCCCAAGAAAGCTTATGCCCAAGAAAACTTTATTGTTAAGAAAACTTTATGCCCAAAAAAACTTTATGCCCAAGAAAACTTTATGCCCAAGAAAACTTTTATGCCCAATTATAATCAATTGTTCAACTTTTAAACACCAAAAACCCACTTTCCACTTTACCCCCATCAATCCATGCCCCTTCTCCTGCATATTTTTAGTTTGCTCCCCAAAGGGGTACCCTTTCCCTCCCGAAAATTAAAAAACAGTCCTCTTTCATGAAATAAAGCATACTATAATCAATCTGGTTTTATGCCCAATTACATGGTTTACCGTTGCTCTATTTCCCTACAAATTGGGCATTAACCCAGATTGATATATATCAATCTGGTTTTATGCCCAAGTACATTACATGGTTTACTGTGGCTCTATTTCCCTACAAATTGGGCATAAAACCAGATTGTTTATAGTATGTAGGATAAGTTTGCAGTTCTAAGACGGAAATCCGTAATTGGTACTACTATAGTTTGTGTACCATTTTGGCCTTGGGCATAAAAGCAGATATTGCCTACAGGTTGATACCACGATGTTAATCTTAACTGTCCTGTATTGGCTTAGTTGTAAAATGCCATGTTCAATGACGAATGTTTCATCACCGGAGCCAACTCACCTTGCGCATGCCAAGCTTGCAATCTCATCCAGTCTACCACTGGTTCCTCAGCAATGTCAATCTCCAGCTTCACCTCAGACAGCACTGGACTGGCTTCGTCCTCCATAACAGAGCAATGCAGCACTCAACGTTGCAAAACAACTGCACAACCTCAATATGAACATGGGAAGTAATTCCGAAAGTTTGCTAAGGGGGAGGAGGAGTTACCGAAAGAGAGCATTACAAAGCCAGATTGTCATTTACTACATTAGTTTCGTATGCCTCCAAAGATTAATTAACTTAGCATTAGTAAAAATTTTGAATACTTGTGTTATTTTGATATGACTTTTACATTTATCTTACATTTTTAAAATTGTACTTGTTATTTTGTGGCTTCTTTTGTTTGTTTGCTGAATGCATGTTTATAAAGTTGTCCCTGTAACCTCCACTTCATCTCCCTTCATTCCTTCTTTATTCTATCAGTGACATTGTAATATACACACAACAACACAATGCTCAGTTTTACATTGTTATAAACATTTTAATACTTCATTCTATCAGTGACATTGTAATGTACACACAACAACACAATGCTCAGTTTTACATTGTTATAAACATTTTAATACTTTATTCAATCAGTGACATTGTAATGTATACACAACAAAACAATGCTCAGTTTTACATTTTTATAAACTTTTTAATACTCTATTTACGGAGTATTCTTTTAGCTGTTAGAAACATGTAATTACATAGCCTGCAGACAACAACAAAGTGCTGTATTACATAGCCTTACATTACATTACATGAGTATTGCTTTAGGTCCAGCAGACTCTTCCGAGCCAAATCAGGACCAGTATATCCGAATCAGAACCACAAAATCAAGACCACAACTTCACTGAAAGATGACTCGCTCACGATCCGCATAAAAGATCTGCCGAAACAACCCTAGTGGTAACACTAAAGGCACTCCACAGCCGGAAACTTTACAATAAAGACATTCCAAGCAGGGGACGCTGAGGCTATACTCTAATTTATTGAACCCCCATTTAGAAAAACAAACTAGAATATAAACATCATTATAAATAATCAACAAAACACATATACATATAAAATGCCTACATTGCCAAATAATAACATCATAGGCAGCCCCAGTGACCACCTTGCAGAAAGTGTCCAATATTTCCAAGCTGATCCTACAGACACACAAATCAGGAGTTTTGTCCCGGAAGAGTTTTCAAGAAAAAAGGTAGGTGACTGCTCTAGTGAAGAAGAATTGTATAGTATAATGGACAACAATGTATAGAAGGAGGTAGAGTGATTCAATGCCTGTAAATAATGGACAAGAAGGTATGGAAGGAGGTATGGTGATTCAATGCCTGTGAATAATGGACAACAAGGTATAGAAGGAGGTAGGGTGATTCATTGCCTGTGAATAATGGACAACAAGGTATAGAAGGAGGTAGGGTGATTCAATGCCAGTGAATAATGGACAACAAGGTATGGAAGGAGGTAGGATGATTCAATGCCTGTGAATAATGGACAACAAGGTATGGAAGGAGGTAGGATGATTCAATGCCTGTGAATAATGAACAACAAGGTATGGAAGGAGGTAGGGTGAGGGTGAGGGAGAGACAGGATGTGATGACATCATCACTACATGTACCTTCTGCAACATAAAATACGCGCGAGTGTGTGTGTGTGAGAGGGTGTGTGTGTGTGTGTGTGTGTGTGTGTGTGTGTGTGTGAATGTGTGTGTACACGCGTTGTTTTTATTTTACTTTTGTTTTTACATGCAGGTGACTTTTTTTTCCCTTCCTCTAAATTGATTTTTTTCTCTCATTGTTTTAGATTGCTGCAGGTATTTATTTACCGTTTAATTGACAGCTGTTATATGTGTAAAATTTACTCTTGGGTGCATGTATCTTTTTTTTTTTCGTTAGTTAGTTCATTCATTTATGTCTTTATTACTTTTTTTTCTAGTTCGACGCTATTGCATTTCTTGTCTGTTATACTATAGTTATATGTTTGTTTTCTTTTCATTGTTGAAAAGATTAATTTATGTGCTTCTGTTTTTTCTATTGCTTTGTATTTGTTCCTGTTCGCCAGACATTTCATTGTTGTCATTTGTCAAAGGGTAGCACTTATTTAAGCTTTGCTTTGTTTGCCCTTTATGTTCTCCATGCTTTGTTTACTTGTTTCGTGAATAATAAAATTTTGTTTAAACCAACGACGGAGACTTCAAGCCAACAGTTGTAGTGGAAGTGAAAGTCGAAGTTGAAGTAATTTGAATTAGTAGTAGGTATGATAATAATAGTAGGCCCAATCTGTCAACAAATAAATTGTCTTACCAACCCACTTCATACAAAAGGTCAACATTATACAAACAAACATCTTCCGCTGTCCGCCATCCCGACCTGTCCATATGTGCATGTAAACAATTCAATGCGATTTTTAATTCTAATAATTGATATGTCTTTCCTCATAAACATAATTGTTTATACAAATATACATTACAACTATAATCACACTTCCAGTCAACCATCTTAATTCATCTCCATTCTCATCTTCATCAGCCCTCTCCACGTTACAGTAGATTATCTCCCTTCATTCACAATTATCTCTCTCTATCACGCTACAAAACAACGCCATCCTTCCCTCATATTCATCATTCCTCTCTCTCTCATTTTAACATATATACTTTATCATCACCATTTGACCCCATGTAGCAACATCGTCAACAACATTTCATTTGCATATTTACACAAAAAAATCATATAGAAATCATTTACGAAAAATACTATTAAAAAAACCTCTCCCTTTTCCCCCTCATTCACCATCATTCATTCACGTACGCAAGCTCGGAACGCATAGCCACTGAAGAATAGAATTACTGGTTTCACACTCACCTTTTAAGTTCTCGGCCTGTGACACACGGATACAACACCAACACCACAATACAAGACACAATACACCACAAAATGTTATCCGTTTGAGAGTATTAAAGTTCGTTAACGTGCTATTGCTATGCTTTGCACTAGGAGCATCTCAGTACTTGCGAGGTCACTGAGGGAAGGTGCCTAATAGAAGGCCACACAACCTCAAGAAGGTACTCTACACGTATTATCACCTATAAGTGGCAGTAACAATCTTTCCGTTACAGTTTCCTGGTCATCCTTGTCCCGACGAGGGCACAAGACCTTGGGTGGTTCGAATGACACAAACACTGCCCTTACGAAAAAACGACTCTCCTTTATCCTAAGATAACACAGGCTTTTCGTCCAAAAAACGTCTGCCTGCAATGGCTACCAACTCGCCTCTGCCGCGCTAAGATCCTACCCGGTTCACAGTACACGGTATCAAGCTAAACTCAGTATCCCAATTTCCACGACTATGCATTATACGCTATGCGTTACCCACGTGAAAATCATACATACTTGGCTGACATATGCAGTAAAAACCACTGATACAAAACTCTGTACACTGTATCACTAGAGATGTGCAACTACGGCACAACTACTATTATCGTGCCTTGAAAACTCTTGTCGTCACAATAGGGAAATTCTGGGCTGCCTCCCCTGGGGAAAGCGTAGTCGCAGCCTGTGGCGAGCCCAAACCCAACCTACCTAACATTAGTTGTGATTTTGAAATTTTGGTTTGAAAGATGGTTTTGTTGTTGTTGTTGTTGTTGTTGTTGTTTGTGGTGGTGGTGATGATAATGATTATGATGATGATGAGGAGGAGGAGGAGAAAGAGGGTGATAATGATGATGATAAAGGTGGAAACAGAAAAACGTGGGAGGTTAGGGGAGGATGGGATCAGGAGGAGGAGGATGAGGGAGAGAGGGAGAGCGAGAGAGAGAGAAAAAAACGAGAGAGAGAGAGTGAGCAAACGAGAGCGAGAAAGAGAGGTAGATAAAAAGGGACAATAAAGCATTAAAATCTAAATCTAATTCTAAATCTAGAGGGAGCACAAAAAGAGAGAGAGAGTGAGAGAGTGAGAGAGAGAGAGTGAGAGAGAGAGAGAGAGAGAGAGAGAGTCTGAATATGACGTTTAGAAAGAACATGCATTTGCAGTCCATTCGAAATTCATTACTAGGAATGCGTTGATTTGTTTGTAGTTGGTTGCGTGCAGACACGCTAGTGTTGTCGCTGTGGTCAATGATTTGATTGATTGATTATTAATTGATTGATTGATTTGCGTTATGTATATGTTAGTTTTCTGATAATTAGACCTGTTTATCAAAGGGAGGTTGATATAATTAAGCGTGGCCAAATGTCACAGCATCAAAGATGAGAACACGCGCGCACTTGCACCATAAACGCGTACACTCTGAGTATGATGGTGATATAAATCAACTTCTTCACTCAATGATGATGTTTATGAATGAGGAGAACGATGATATAGTCAAATATGATTGAATTGTATCCGGACTGACAATCCAGGGTTGTCCCATCTGCTGTTCATGATAAAATCAAACAAAAGGCTACTTATCTTTAGTAGCGAAACTGGAGTACAGATACGAATGTTGTTGTTGATTTTATTGTCTTAATTCATCAAAATGATAAGACAAAAATAAATTAATAATAATAATAAAAAAATAATTAAACGATTATATTAATCTTGCAACAGGTGAATCAAAGATTACTTTCGCTAGGGTAATACACAAAGGATAATTAATTTCTTTTAGGAAGTTTTGTCATTCATCTCCAGCGGTAAAATAGGGGCAAGAATAGAGTATGCAAACAAAATGTGTTCTAAAGACAAAGGTCTGTCACAGGCACATAAAACATTTTTACAATATTTCGGTCTTATTGCATTGAGCCATATTCGATTTGCCATTGAGGAAATAGCTCTTGAGACTTTACTCTGCTCTTCAAAATGTGTATCAAATATAATTTGTCTAAGTAAACTATGCTCAAAATGATGTTGTATTTCTATACAGAATACAGAATACAGAATACAGACTCTTTATTGTCCCCACAAATACATGTACCTGCAAGGAAATTCTTATTGCAGTGTCCATCTGCATATAAAATCTCAAACAATAAAAACCACACTAAACTGAAAATAAATAATTATGATGATGATGATATCTACAGTGATTAGGATCATAACGTTATCACACACCAACACACAAGCACACGCGCACTATCACACACACACACACTTTCACATATTTATAGATATCTATACATACATATACACATATATACATACATATACATACACATATACACCCATACACTTATATATACATACACACACACATATGCATTACATGTCACTCAAACTAACAATAATTATAAAATATAATATAATAATGCATGCCTTAGACTACATTATAAAATAAGATATTATTTCACACACACACACACACACACACACACACACACACACACACACACACACACACCTACACACCCACACACACACACACCCCCCCACATGTACATAGCCTGATTTCTTGCCCACTGTCTTTGTTGATGAAAGACTTGGTTTAGAAGAACAGTCTGCTGACCTACTGAGCAAGTCACAGCCTATGAGCCAATCCCCAGCCTCCTTGTCGTGGGGCACTGTTGGCCAGGCGGATAGCCATGGGGAGGAAGGAGTCACTGAATCGAGAGGTTCGGGCCCACAGGGAGATTAAGCGCCCTGTGTTGCGCCTCGACACACACCCAGCAACAGTTTCATGCAGCGGGTGAGACACATCTGCTTGAATCTTTTTGATCTTCCTCAGCGCCACCCTGCTGTAGGTCTCCGCCAGGGGTCTAACCTCCTTCCCTATCACTTTAGCTGCTGCTGAAGTGACTCTGTCCATCCTCTCTCTATCTGCCAGCTTGGTGGAGTTGTAGTAGCATAGTTGATTGAACAACAGTATGCTCTCCACCACTGACTGATAGAATAGTTGCAGGATTGTGCTATTGACCCTGAACTGTCTGAGCTTGCGGAGGAAAAAGAGTCTTTGGTTTGCCTTCTTGCAGCAGGCGTCCACGTTTGCAGACCAGTTTAGCTTGTTGTCAATCACCGTGCCAAGGTACTTGTATCTGTCAACTATCCGGACTGCTTCGCCCTTGATGGTGAGTGGCTTGATGGTACTGGACTTGAGGCGGAAATCAATCACCATCTCCTCCGTCTTGGCAACGTTGAGCTCCAGGTAGTTCCTGTCGCACCACTCCACCAACCCGTCCACGCCCAACCTGTATGCCGTCTCGTCGGTGTTCACCAATCCTGAAAGGGATGTGTCGTCGGCAAACTTGACCTGGATGTTGCTGGGGTCTGTTGAGCGACAGTCGGCAGTGTAGGTGGTGAACAGGACTGGGGATAGCACGCATCCCTGAGGAGCCCCAGTGTTAGTCAGCAGTATGGAGGACATGGTAGTGCCAATCCTGACCCTCTGTGGACGTACTGTCATAAAACTGTGGATCCACCTTATCAAGGTCGGGCTGACATCCATGGCCAGGAGCTTCTGCGTGAGGAGATGTGGCTGCAGAGTGTTAAACGCGCTGGAAAAATCCAAGAAAAGGATGCGCGCATAAGTTCCCCGTCTATCGAGGTGTTGGTACAAATGGTGCAGCATTGTCAGGATGGCATCCTCTGTGCCACGACCCTCAGAGTAGGCAAACTGCATTGGATCCTGGTGCCTCACTGTTTCTTCTCTGAGATGTCTCAGTGCAATCTTCTCAGCACACTTCATCGGAATGGAAGTGAGCGCCACAGGCCGGTAGTCATTTAGCTGGGACGGTGATTTCTTCTTCGGCACCGGGATTATAGTTGAGGTCTTCCATAGTTGCGGTACGTGGCCTTCATCAAAGGAGCGCTGAAAAAGATATAGGGGATTTCTTCAATGCAATAACCTTGGAGTTCAAATTTGAAGCACCAGTCATTATAGAGTAACCCACTATGTGACGGTATCCAGCAGAAACTTACATCTGTTCCGTTAATAATTAAATTGTTAATTTGATGCTTTATTTCAATAACAATTTCTTTTCTTTCCTTAGACTTGTTTGATTGCAATGCCTCTAGGACGGTCATTGAATCTACACACACAACAATTTGCAAAATATTTGTAGACAAACTTTCCATTTTGCTTAGCGCCATTAAAACTGCTATTAATTCTGCAGTGAAAATCGAAATCCCCTTACCTAAATAAAAAGATTCTTTTACATTGAATTCTGGTATAACATATGCCGCTCCTGCATCGGATGATTCTAGCACAGAACCATCTGTATACATTTTTAAATGTTGATAATATTTGCTTTTCAGGTGTAATCGAGCCTTTGTGGCCAGAATGGCTGCATTATTAGATTTATTTTCTGTACAATAATGAATATCAAAATAGGCTGTTTTAAGTTCCCACGGTGGGAATGGAGACGTAGAGGAAATTGGATCTAGAGCTACGAAATCTTCTTGAACAGTTTTTATAAAGTCTTTTGTATACGTTGCAATTGTTTGAAAAGAAGAAACTTTTTTTTGCATGTTTAGGGAAGTCTGTGTCTGATCTTAACAATATCTCTTCTTTGTTGTAATTCAGGACTGCTTTTGCTCTCACAATGTACTTTGCGCAAGCCAATTTTCTCCAATGAAGTAAGGGCATTATCCTTGCTAATGTATAGACTTTTTCATTTATTTTCATTTATTTTATTTTATTTATTTTCATTTTTTTTCTCATTTCCAATGATGATGAAAACGTTGAGGTTATATGAAGTCACTGTCTCTTTTACTGCTCTCTTGTCGTTGGTTTTGCCGTGATGTTCTCGACACCTTGAGGTTGTTGTCCCCCGACAAAGTTCGTTAACGTGCTATTGCTATGCTTTGCACTAGGAGCATCTCAGTACTTGCGAGGTCACTGAGCCTCGGAAGGTTGTCACACAACTCCCGGCCTTCCCTTGTTGCGCCTGAAACGATCAGGGAGTGACCTAATGTCCCAGATATGAATTTTCTATAACGAACCACAACTATACTGTAATGTTCTTCGTTCGTCGAAGCATTAAACATGTTGTATAATGATAGTTGATGCTGAATGATAGATGAGATGACTGATGATCCTTCTTTCATGCTTCCACTTTCATGCCTTACATACAATGACATAAACAAACACTTCTGCCAAGTGCTCTCCAAACCCGATCCTCTGCAAGAGATCTTATATCTGAACATAAACATATATCTATCAACGCTGTGAGATGAAGTCTAAAAGATATAAGAATCGGTCTAGAATCATGTGCTGAGGCTAAAAATATAGAAACAATGATGGAAAAGTTACACTTATTTCACACGAAAATAAACTAACTAACATGGAATAAAACATATTGGTATTATTGTTTATGTTTACCTATATAGCTATCTATCTGGCATCTGTTAGCCTAGTATAGCCTAGCTGAACACGTACCCACGATGGCGCATGAAGAATTGAACCCAACGGTTCGTGAAAGCAAATGGTCTCCCCCACGATAACGACCAGTTGACGACCTTGGTCACTGGACCTCTGAGTCAGTGAAAGCTGATGGTCACTCCCACCCGGCTGACTCACAGTGCACCTAAGGTACCTCTCGGTATCCTCCTTGATCGATTTTTTCAACTGGTGTGCCTTGCACTTGTTATGCCATGTTGGATGTTTACGGTAGCGATGTCTCCCTGAGTCGCAAGCTCTTCTCTCAGTGAAGTCTTTTGTTTACGTCTACTATGACGCAATCGGTCTATGACGTATGATACGCCAAAGTCAAAACACATACATTGGAATTCTATCAAGACTGAAGACTTTAAAGGTAACCAATCATTGTTATTTTGAACAACATGAAAAACAAAACAAACGATGCACCGTTGCTGATAGAAGAGACGCATATTTTCGCGACAATGGCAGACGGGAATATACCCTCCAGGAAAGAAGAGATAAGGACCTAAATCAACACTGAACCACATGAGCAATCATATTGAACAGTGAAAATTGGCCACTTTTATCTTGCGCACCTAACCTTAGCTGCTCCTTTGTTTGTTGGTGTTGTTTATTATAATTATCACCTAACCTTAGCTGCTTCTTTGTTTGTTTGTTGGTGTTGTTTATTATAATTATCACCTAACCTTAGCTGCTTCTTTGTTTGTTTGTTGGTGTTGTTTATTATAATTATCACATAACCTTAGCTGCTTCTTTGTTTGTTTGTTGGTGTTGTTTATTATAATTATCACCTAACCTTAGCTGCTTCTTTTTTTGTTGGTGTTGTTTATTATAATTATCACCTAACCTTAGCTGCTTCTTTGTTTGTTTGTTGGTGTTGTTTATTATAATTATCACCTAACCTTAGCTGCTTCTTTGTTTGTTTGTTGGTGTTGTTTATTATAATTATCACATAACCTTAGCTGCTTCTTTGTTTATTTGTTTGTGTGGTTCATTATAATTATCACCTCGCACTTTTGTTCAAGCGGTTGAAACCAAGGCAAAGGCATTTTGCCATATACGAGGTCATAACCAAGGAACAAAGGTTCATGTTCGCGACCAGGACAAAAACCTCTCACTCCAGCCACTAGGACAAATAACCTGGGCACAGGTCGCACGTCATTCGCGAATTCGTACCACGAGGTGACATTAAACCTGGGTGAAAGAGTCTTGACATTCTTGAGGTAATGACCTCGTTTAAGTCTTTAGGTCTGGGCAAAAGACGCAAGACCACGTCACGTCATTCGCGAGGTCGTAACCCGGACAAAGGTTTGAACATATTAGTGAGGTTGTAGCCTGGGTGAAGACCACGCTTCAATCAAAGTCCTAACTTGGTGAAAAAGCTGTGTTTGTGAGATTATTACTCTCAATCCATACTTAGGATGGACATCATTATGGTATGATTGTGTGTATAAAAAACATTAACATAACATAAAGTCTGATTGGTTAACAAAAAATAAATGTTTAAAAGCCCCAAGTTGAAGAATGTTTGTATTTTTGCCAAAACAGATTTCTCCTAATATTTGACGTTTTTGTTTTTACATTAAACAATTATAAAGTGGGCTTTAGTTGCTCAAACCAACAGCCAAAGTTTGAATTCTCCATGTCTGTTCTGACAGGGGTTGATTTCCTCTAAGTTGAACGGCACATCAATACGGTAAAAGACCGTCTAGTAGACATTGTTAGTGCTAGAGCCGTAGAGCGGCACATCAATACTGTAAAATACCGTCTAGTAGACATTGTTAGTGCTAGAGCGGTAGAGCGGCACATCAATACTGTAAAAGACCGTCTAGTAGACATTGTTAGTGCTAGAGCGGCAGAGCGGCCGTACCTAGTAATAGCCACAAGAACTATTTATTGATTAAAAAAAAAAACAACTTTACTTTGGAATGAGATTTTTGTTGTTGTTTTGTTAAAAGCTTTCTTCAGTGAGGCAACACTCACAGTGCATTTTAAAGGGATCTGTGGCGGGAGATGGTCACAATGGGTTATTTTAAAGGGATCTGTGGCAGGGAGGTGGTCACTATGGATCATTTTAAAGGGATCTGTGGCGGGGAGGTGGTCAAACTGGGTCATTTTAAAGGGATTTTTCACGGGGACGTTTCAAAATGGGTCATTTTAAAGTAGCTTTCACGTGAGGAAACCAAAGTAGTTTGGATTTGTCCCACAGTGGGAGAGCGTTCGCCTGGCACACCGATTGGCCCAGGGTCCACTTCCGTGGTGGACAAGAAAAAATGTGGCCAATTTCACTGTAAGTATTGGCAGTATGATTGCTCTGGCGGTTCAGTGTTGATTTATAGGTCCTTACCCTCTCTATCCTGGGATGATTACCCCTGTCTGCCATATCGCCAATGGTGGGTGTAGTCTTTAAACCTCAATGTTCATTCATGTGTGTGCGTGTGTATGTGTGTGTATGTGTGTGTAGATTCCGCTGGACCTAAACCATTAACCATGTCATGTAATGTGTGTGTGGATATTGCTTTCTTTCTCACTCATAATCAGATGCGGGTGAACCAAAAACGAATTATTTATTTTGCTTTTGAGTCTCCCTTGTGACGACCGGCACTTTAAAATTACTTATTATCCGTTGGTGATAACGCGTTTACGACCACTCAGTTATGTGGCTAAAATTTCCGTGCTAGGTGTCTAAACTTAAGTCTTGCATTATATAATACATGCTAGACTAACATCGTCGATGAGCATTTTTAGTTTGTTTTTTTAATTCCTTTTTTTATCTACCAGATTATAACTCACTTTTCCAACACAATTATAAATGTGTACATTATAGTCCAGAATGCCTTGCCCACATCCTGGTCCAAAAGAGGCATCACGATATTATTCTAAATTATTTTATTACATTTGTTGTTGTTGCTATTATTGTAGTAGCAGTTGTTGTTATCATTGTTGTTGTTGTCGTTGTTGTTATTGTTGTTATTGTTGTTGTTGTTGTTCTTCTTCTTCTTCTTCTTCTTCTTCTTTCCCACCCTCTTCCCCCATTCTTCTTCTTCTTCTTTTTTCTCCTTACGTCACCTCGCATTTCTTTTCGAGATGTTGAACTCAGGTCCAAGACCTTATGTCATTAACGAGGTCGTACCCACGACAAAGAGTTCATGTTCTCCGCGAGGTCATAACCAGTGCAAAGACCTTTCACGTATGCAGCCACATTTTTTTTTAAAACTAAAATTTAATTCCACGGACACATTAAGCGTATAGGGGACGGGTGAACCACCACTTATTGCAGCCACAAACACCCAAGACTACGTCATTCACAAGATCGTTATTAGGGCAAAATTGTCCACACAATTAATCCAGCGACGATTTATTTTGAACTTTGTAAATAAATCGTACTTATAGGCGCATTTTGTTTTTTAGCTCTAGAGCTGCTCAAGGCGCTGGCTGATACAGGAAATTAATCAAGCCGCCCGAGGCGCTTTTGCTGCGGAGCTATCATTAAAATCAACATTGTTGTTATCAATAGGTGCATAAGCCAACGAATGGATCGATTTATATTAAAGAAGGTTATTTTTGTTATAGCGTTTTATTCTTGTAGAACAATAGTGATTGTTAATTTTAAAAGGACCTGTTACTCCGGACTGTGTTTCCTTGGGACATTGCATTTTACAGTTGGACGACTTTGTCGGATGTCGGATGTGTCGGGGTGTCGGATAGTGCAATGGTTGGAGCACTCCCTACTGTGTCGCAAGTTAAGCACCGTCCAGTGCGGTTAGCACTTGGATGGGTGACCGCAACGTGAAGCGACAAATAACAACGCCCCCAGTTGCCTCAACTGTGATTGAGTACCTACTCTCTTGAGGGTGGGGAAGATGAGCATCACCCTCATTACGCTGGCCCAAGATAAGTGTGATCTCCAACATCACGCTCCCCTACGGCCACAAGGCTACGGGACTACCTTTACCTTTTTACCTTTTACTTGACTTTGTGATCTGTTAAATTTCGGAAGAACCTTTGTACCACTAGGTCTTTGCCCGGTAACAGGTTATTATTTCCATCGACCTTCACGAGGCTCTCTCTCTCTCTCTCTCTCTCTCTCTCTCTCTCTGTTGTGTGTGTGCGTAGGTGTTGACCCCGTTAGGCTGCCAATCGTATGGTTACACACTCACGTTATACTGCCGCGCTCATTATGCTGCCGACCGCATAATGCACAATTGCGATTTTTGAACTCCCTAACCTCTAAAATATGCATAAATTATAATCCGAGCTGTGATTGGTTTAGGCAGCATAAAGCGGAAAATTCATTGTACGTCACACACGACCTTTTACACACGTGTGTGTATTCCGGCAGCATTTGTGCTGTAAAAAGTATACGTCAATTCACACACCAAGGAGAGAGAGGGTGGCTAGTTTTTTAAAACAAATGTGCACAACTCGTCGCCATCTTGAATTGAAAAGAGCCACTGGTAAGTTGCTGTGCTTTAGTTGATTTTTCGTTTGTTAATTATTTACTTTGAGTGCTTATGTATTTGTGCCATTATTATGAGAAAACCATGGATGCTGTCAGTGAAAATTCAACATTTTTTCTTCCCTTTTTCTGTGGAGAGTCCATTGAAGCTAGTGCCACTTTCATGGCATGCTGCGTCTCCATCCCTCTTCTACTGACAGCACTGTTCTAGATCTAATTCTACTTTGTTTCCTTCCATTGTTGATTCAGACTCACGTTGGTTAATTCAAATTAATTATCAGTTCTGATGTTTGTTTTTTCTTTACATGAATGTTGGAAGGAAAAGTATTTATTCAGCATTCCAATACTAAAATAGGAAGTTTTTGTTTTCTAGCAGAGTTGTTACTAACTGGACTAATCTAGCTATTTCACTTAATAATGCACCAAGCATAAATAACTTTAAACACCAGTTAGATATACTTCCACAGTTTAAAAATATATTTTGTTGCTATGAGTATGATAATGAAATGTGTAGGAAAATCACATGCTCATTTTGCTCCTATACTACTAATAGTGGTACAGTGAAAGTAAACAACTGAACAAAAACAGAATACACAACCATTCACATAGTGTTGGTGAAATTCAGGGTCCATTCACCAACCGACGACTAAAGGGAGATGCATGCCATTTTGTATGAACAACATTGTCAGATGTAAATATGTAAATAAATAAATAAACAATAGTAGTTTATGGTTACTGACCACAATGTCCATATAGTGTTTGTAAGAAACTGTGTTAAGCTAACACTGCCACATTTGTCAGTCATTAATTTGACAGTCATTGAGTACTTATGGATTTTTTTTCTTTTTTAGAATGTTCTGGAAATTCTGAGGTTTACAATTCGCCTGGAAAGCAATCAGAAAGTAAGTATATTTAAAATTTGAATCCAGAAAGTTCTTTATTAGTTAATATTTCTGACTTTTACATTTATTTATATTATTATGATAGTGTTACTTTGTACATAAGTGTCCATACTTTGCATGAACTTGAAACTGATTAAGGTCACTGACCACAATGTCCGCATAGTGTTGGCAACTGCATTAAGCTAACACTGCTACATAGTGACAGTTAACTATCCTATCCTATCCTATCCTGTCCCGTAACCCGAAGGTCGTAGGGGCACCACAGATGATCGTTTAACCAGCATACTCCATCTTTCTCTGTCCTCAGCAGCCCTGATGGCTTCGCTCAGTGACAAACCAGTCCATTCTCGAATGTTGTCCTCCCACCTCTTTTTCGGTCTCCCTCTTCTTCTACCTCCTTGCACTGTGCCTTGCAGAATAGTCTTTGCAAGGCCTGATGATCTGGTGACGTGGCCATACCATCGGAGTTTCCGTTTCTTCACCACTGTTAGCAGGTCATCGTGTTGTCCAATGGCTTGTGTGATGGTCTGTCGGACTTCGTCGTTGGTGATGTGTTGGGTATAGGAAATGCCCCAAAGTCTTCTGTAGCACCTCATCTCCATGCTTTGTATTCTTCGTTGGAGATCTGCTGTGAGGGTCCATGCTTCGCAAGCATATAGGAAGATGTAGATGACAAGGGAGCGCAGCAGTCTTACTTTGGAATGTAGACTGATGGTCCTGTCTTTCCAAATGGGCTTCAACCTTGTCAGGGCAGCAGTTGTTTGTGCGATCCAGGAGAGGACTTCCTGTCGGGACCCATTGTCTGATACAATGGCTCCTAAATATTTGAAGCTATGCACTGTGTTGAGGGATTGGCTATGGACTTTGATGTCCGTATTGATGCCATTGGTGTTGTTGGTCATCATGTTGGTCTTCTCTGCACTTATTTCCATTCCATAGGCTCTGGAGGTGGTGTCAAGCCTCTGTACCAGCTGTTCAAGTTCTTGTTCCTCTCCAGCCAATCCATCAATGTCATCTGCAAAACGAAGATTGGAGATTGCTCTACCCCCTATGCTGACTGTGCCTTCATGGTCTGCAAGAGCATCTGACATGATGCGCTCTAGGAAGATGTTGAAGAGTGTTGGAGAGAGTAGGCATCCTTGACGCACACCGATTGTTGTTCTGAACCAGTTCCCGATGGCGCTGTTGTGGAGGACTGCACTGGTAGCCTTGTCATACAGGCTTTTGATGACTTCAATAATTTTAGGGCTGATGTTGTACACTTTCATTGTTGCCCATAGAGCTGCATGCCAGACTCGGTCAAATGCCTTCTTGAAGTCTATGAACACATGATATAGATGTTGTTGGTGCTGTAGGTATTTCTCACAGATTATTCTGAGGTTGAAAATCTGCTCAGTGGTACTTCGCCCTGCCCTGAATCCTGCTTGTTCTTCAGCTATGATCTGTTCAGCTTGGGGTTTCAACCTGTTGAGTATTATTTTGAGGAGGACCTCTGTAACGGGCGGATATTTAGTGTAAGTGTATGCAAAATATATATTACTCCTAGAAATGAAATATGCGTGCGTGTTAGACTCTCTGTTAACTAACACAAACGTACGGACTCTTAGACAAACACCAAAACCAGATATGTTCAAGTTGTCATTTATATAAATAATCAACATAATTTTTTTCAAACTTCCACTCTAATCTTTCATACACATGTAACTTCGTTAAACTTGCACAATCCCAACTGGCTGAATCGCCGCACTACTCGGCCGAGCTGGGATAAACACGTGCAATTCTTGTCTACCTCCATAATCACAATGATACAGTACCTTAACAGTTTTCTTCGAGCTGCTAGATGCCAGAGTAGGTGCACACAAGCTGAATGTCGACGGCAAGGAGCGTGGTGAATCCAGTCCACCAAGTAGCAGAGTCTTTTGTCAAGACGAAGGGCGTAAAGCTGACTCTCCTTTTGTCTCACATTGCTTCAATCTCTCTCCTGTCACCTGGACAGACGGAGACAGGTCCTGATGTCTCGCAAGTAGGAGTGAACAGGCTGTTGGCGCTATACACATACATTATAAAATGTCAATTCTTGACTCGGAAAATTATTCTTCTTTAGTTTTCACCCTTGTCACCTTTTGTTATCACTGTTTACTTGTTTGTTGGTCATCATTCTTCTCCACTATTATTCATATCCATAATCACTCTGGAGGTTACTATTCCAAGCTCACGCTTTCATTCATACTTCTTGTTCCCTCTATCGCCCCATGTAAATCCATCAATGTCATCTGAAAAACTATATTCCGTCCTATGGACCAGCTCACCCTTCATACAACAAATGCATTTCAAAATATACTTATCAGAATCCACAATTGAAAAAGTGTTGAGAGATAGGCATTTTTGACGCACACAGTTCCACTTTGATAGAAAGTTCCGAACCTGTACACCTGCAAGTTCACAGTGCCTTTTCATGATGACTTCACATAATTTTTTTTTCTGATGTTGTACACTTTTTGTTGCCCATAGTTCATGCCATACTGCTCCACGCACAAGTCTATGAACACATGATTGTTGTGGTGCTGTAGGTATTTCTCACAGATTATTGATTGAAAATCTGCTCATACTTCGCTGCCCTGAATCCTGCCTCCATCTGTTCAGCTTGTTTCAACCTGTTGAGTATATTTTGAGGAGGACCTTGCTGGGATGGCTGATGAGGCTGATGGTCCGGTAATTTTCACACTCCTGAAGGTTACCTTTTTTGGGAAGAGTGATGACAAGCGACTGGGTCCATGGTATAGGCCACTCCCCACTCTGCCAGATCTTGTTACAGATAATGGTGAGGGCATCAATCATCGCTTCTCCTCCTGCTTGTAGCAGTTCCGCGGGTATGTTGTCCACTACCGCTGACTTCCCTTTCTTTAGCGCTTGCACTGCTGCCTCAACTTCTTCCCGGAGAATTGGGAGGATTTCTTCTTCTTCTCTGTTCTCGGGACATGCTAGAACTGATGGGTCTCCATTTGGTGTATAGTTGTAAAGGTCAGAGCAGTACTCTGTCCATCTGTCCAAGACTTCTTGTTCTTCTGTAAGGCATATGCCAGACTTGCTTTGGATCGTGGAGACTTTGGGCTGTTTGACACTAGTCAGCCTCTTCACTGTCTGGTAGGCCTTCTTGCTGTTGTTCTTGTTCAGACTGTTCTCTATTTCCTGGTATTGATCTTCTATCCAGTTCTCCTTTGCTGTGCGCATGCCTTTTCGGATGTCATTGTTGATTTTTCGGTAGACATCAGCTCCCTGTGAAGTGTTCTTTTTCTTTTTCATCTCTCTTCGTTTATCACACAGATCCAAAAGTTCAGGTGTGATCCACGGCTTCTTCTTTGGTCGGTGCATGCCAAGGATCTCAGTGGCGGCATCTGTCGCAGCTGAGTTGAAGGTGGTGGTCATGGTGTTGACATCTACTTCACCAGCCCCCCAAATGAGCAGTGGTGCAAATTTCCCTCCAATTGTGGCCTGAAATAGTTCTGCCACCTCCGGGTCTTGCAGTTTGTCCAGGTCGAACTTCAGTCTAGTGCACTTTGCTGTATTTACTCTCTTCAAGTGGAGTCGGAAAGACATCATCACGAGATCGTGGTCACTTCCGATGTCTGCTCCTGGAAAAGTGCGTGTTTTGCCAATGTTGGTGCTTGATCTGAAGCGTTTCTTGACCATGATGTAGTCTATTTGGTTGTGATGCTCCCCGCCAGGACTGTGCCATGTCCATCGTCTGGAGTTTTTGTGGAGACCAAGCGTGTTTGCCAGTACCAGATTGTTGTATCTGGCAAACTCCAAGAGTCTCAGACCCCTGTCATTTGTCTCGTTGTTGCAGTGGGGTCCACATGTGTCTCCCCAGTTGTGGTGCGCATCTTGGCCAACCTTGGCATTCCAGTCGCCTTGCACTATGACTATGTCCTTCTTCGGCACTTGGTCAAGGACCGCCTGTAGATTTTCATAAAAATCCTCCACTTCGCTGTCGTCATAGTCTGATGTTGGGGCATAGGCCTGGATGATGGTGATGTTGAAACCGGCTGCTCTCAGGCGGATGGTAATGAGTCTACTGGAGACTGGGCGGCAACCCATGACAGTGGCTAGAATCTTCTTGTGGACCAAGAATCCAACGCCGTGTTCGTGCCTGTCATCTCTACCGCTGAAATAGAGCTTGTGGCCTTTGTCGGTCATTGCTTCACCTAGGCCTTTCCAGCGCAGTTCGCTGATGCCTAGAACGTTCCATCGATAGTGGTCCAACTCGTGGGCCAGTTCTTCTAATTTTCCTTCCGCAGTTAGGGTCCTGACATTCCAGGTTCCTATGGCGATGTTGTTTCTCGTGCGGATCTTGCTAAATTGTCCATCAGTAGCATACTTAACACCTCCGTCCTGGTGGCCAACGGAAGGCGCGGTCCTTGTGCCGGGCGACGACCGATCCGGAATGGAATTAGTGGATTGTGTCATCATGTAGTGTGTCTTGGGCAAAAAGACCTGGCGGTGCCCAATCCTCTCCAGGCTGTTGGCCACAGCCGAAATCCACGAATACAGTGTGGCTCGCCTTGGCCCTGAGCACATGGTCGTTGAACCTGTAGTAACGTGAGGTTCCTCCGCCCTGGCCGGTGACTTCTGTGTAGAAGACTTTCGCCCAGTGATGCCGTGCTAACATCACCCCTGTTAGTCGCCTCTTACGACACGCCGGGAAACGTTGGGTCTATTCTATTTAATGCCCGAACCCACAGAGCAGTTAACTACTGTACAAAAGCAGCATACACATGCCGAGATCTAAATGTTGGTGGATGTACCGGATGTGATCTTTAGCTGACTTAACGATGGAAAATTCTGCATTTAACAAATATCTAAAAATAAAATACGAAATTGAAAAATATAATTCAGCTTGAAGGTTAGAAATTAACAAATTACGGAAGCCTGGGTACAAAGGATAGTGTTTGTGGTTGACACTATCTTATATTTATTTTTATTTTCTCCAAAATTATCTAGTAACTTCGCCATAATGTATCGGACATTTAATAAAGTTGATTTTCGGGGTTTTTTTTTGCCTTTCCCCTCCCCGGCCCCCCCCCCCTCTCTCTCTCTCTCTCTCTCTCTCTGTGTCTCTCTCTCTCTCTCTCTCTCTCTCTCTCTCTCTCTCTCTCTCTCTCTCTCTCTGTGTCTCTCTCTCTCTCTGTCTCTCTCTTTATTAACAAAGAGACCGTGCAGTTTATTAAGGTGGCTGTAATGAACTCGTACTGTCAGTTAAAAACAGGGGTTGTTAGACCGTATCAAGCATTTATTGATTGCACAGTACAGGACGGGAATACACCGCCGACCACTTAGTTTTTTTTTTTTTAGAATTCTGCTTGCTTATGACAGTAAAGCATTTAATTTTATATCCGTAACATTGTCACATTGTTGCAATAAATAAAAAGTTTCACCTGACTGCTAAATACTTGGATAATGTTATATTGATATTCACATCTAAACTAGTAAATATAATTAATTATCCGACAGTTTCATTGGCTGCACCTAGAAAGTAGAAAACCTGTTGATTGTGCTTCGAAATATCTCCACATTATATCTTAAAAAACTCTTGAAGCTATGGATTTATCCCTAGTGGACACCCTCTTTCACCCCCACACATCCTCCCTATTTTCTTCCTCCCACCCCACACAATTTACTAATTACGGTTGGTTGTAAAATATTACCACAGTTGGGCTTTATATAGTAAACAAGTAACATTTTGGTTTTTCTGCAGAGCATCCAGCCAGGCGTCCATGGAGTAAAGAGGAAGTAGCAGCTTGTTATCGACAGTTGGGTCGCTACATTCACCTCCACACCTTACCTGGTAAAGCTGTTATAGAAGACTGCCTCCAAAAAGAACCTGTTCTCAGGCACATAACTTGGAAAAACATCAAAGATTTTGTAAGAAATCGGGCCACAGCAACAGCTAACGCAGCTAGATAAAAACACTGTGTACAAACTCTGTGTATGAGGGACTCGATCTTTTCAGTCACACCTGCACTGCTTCAGAAACTTCTAGATGCCAAACTCTGGACTTTTGAGACTGATGGTCCACTGCTGCACCATTGCAGCTCTCCAAAAATAGTGTGATGTTGTGATTCCTCATGTTTTAAGTACACTAAACCTTTTCACTGGTAAAGACTTCATGCACTAAATGGCTGCGTGTATGCACTGTGTAGACAACCTTTGATGACAGCGTGGTTTTGTGGAACAATTTGTAATGTAATGTAGAACGTCGTTTGAAACCAATTACTGAAAATTCTGTGACCAAGGCAATTGCCTGTATATGAATGGCACCAAAAATGACCCATGTAGCATCAAGTGGTATGTGTGAAAGATCCCTACTATTTTTTAGGTTTGTGAAACTGAGAACTATATTTTGAACTGCAGAACTGTGCCGGTAGAAACGGTCAAGCAGCCTAAATTGTGTTTGCAAGTTGAAATGTTCGAGCAAACACTTTCACTTTCCTTCGACTTGTTTGTCGACCTTGGCAAAAAAGGAAAATTCAGAAACTTTATTGGCTTTGGAGTGAAGAGAGATGAGAGGGAATACCATGGACATGTACATTCCTCATTTATGTGGTGTTCAATCACACTGTGTAGCAGAGTTAGTAGGCCTGCGTCTCCACCACCTCTACCTGCCAACTGTAGATATTTCTACAGTCCTGATTCAGGCTCATTATTTTTACCTTAGCTATTGAGAAGTATAAAGAATGTTAGAATATAACTAGTGGCAAGGAAAAAACAGTTTGTACATGGAAAAGTATTCGTTTTTATTTACTTTTATCATGACCAGCCGGGGAGGTTGTGGAGACATAAGCCCACTAGCTCCGCTATGCATATAACTGGGTGATTGCTGGAGACATAGGCCCACTAGCTCTGATGCATGTAACTGGGTGATTGGTGGAGACATAGGCCCACAAGCTCTGATGCATGTAACTGGGTGATTGGTGGAGACATAGGCCTACTAGCTCTCATATGCATGTAACTGGGTGATTGGTGTGCTTGCACGTAAGTGATGTGTGTGCTTGTGCGCATGCAGTTTTTTTTCTTGTTGTTTTTTAATAAATATTATAATGTGAATATTTTTTATAATTGATTCAAATAGGATTTTTGGATAGTAAGCAATACCAATACCATGTAACGTGGACAAAAATGTTGGTCATTAGACAGGGACACTTGGATCCCAGCAAAGGTACAGAAAAATCAGTTGCACAACATTATTAATAATGATAGTTTTTCTGTACCTTTGCTGGGATTCAAGTGTCTCTGTCTAATGACCAACATTTTTGTACACGTTACATGGTATTCGTAGGGGTTGTCCGGTCCTGATTTGGCTCGGAAGAGTCCGCTGGACCTAAAACAATAATCATGTAATGTAATGTAATGTAATGCTCTGTTCTATCAATCTGCTATACTATCGTCTTCTTCGCTAGATCAGTCTCCTACCTTTTTTCTTGAAAACTCTTCCGGGACAAGACTCCTTGTTTGGGGTGCCGGGGGTTTCAGTATAAATAGTATCCCCACTTTCGGGAAATTTAGTGCTTTAAATTCCCACTGTCGCTGTCTTCCTCATTTACTCTTTCCCTTTCCTGCTCTGTCCTATCACTCTGCTATACTATCTTCTTCTTCGCTAGATCAATGACCTACCTTTTTTCTTGAAAACTCTTCCTGGACAAGACTCCTTGTTTGTGTATGAGGTCTGTTGGATCAGCTTGGGAGTGTTGGACGCTTTCTGCCGGGTGGTCACTAGGGCTTCCTATGATGTTAGTATTTAGCAATATAGGCATTTTATATGTATATGTTTTGTTGATAATTTATAATGATGTTTGTATTCTATTTTGTTTTTTGTAACCGGGGGTTCGAGTAGTTGGGGTAAAGACTCAGCCGTCCCCTGCGTGGGATGTCTTTATTGTAAAGTGACAGGCCGGTGGAGGGCATTCAATTTTCCCTCTAGGGTTGTTTCAGCAGATCTTTTATGCGGATCGGGGGTTGTCCGGTCCTGATTTGGCTCGGAGGAGTCCGCTGGACCTAAAGCAACAATCAATCAATCAATCAATTGTGTATGAGGTCTGTTGGATCAGCTTGGGAATATTGGACGCTTTCTGCCAGGTGGTCACTAGGGCTTCCTATGATATTATTATTTAGCTATGTAGGCATTTTATATGTATGTTTTTTGTTGATAATTTATAATGATGTTTGTATTCTATTTTGTTTTTGTAAACGGGGGTTCGATAAGTTGGGGTGAAGCCTCAGCCGTCCCCTGCGTGGGATGTCTTTATTGTAAAGTGACTGGCTGGTGGGGGGGCATTCAGGTTTCCCACTAGGGTTGTTTCAGCAGATCTTTTTTTATGCGGATTGGGGGTGGTCCGGTCCTGATTTGGCTCAGAAGAGTCCGCTGGACCTAAAGCAACAATTATATAATGTAATTTAAACGTTCAGTGTTCTTTCCTTCTGTAATTCTACAGTATTTCCGTCTCGTTGTACAGTACAGTATGTGACTGAAAGCATGAATCGTTGGGGACACAAATTGTGCTGGTACTGCTTTCTCTAGTCCGTGAATAAATTGTTGCTAAAAAATTCTGACAATCTAACTTGTTGAAATTGAATAGTGTGCTGAGTCATGTTTAGAGGGAGCAGTGACCAAACAAATGGAAATGGCGAAATGGACTATGCATGATCTTTATTGATGAGGTGTAATCAATATTTTGATGCGTCCACTGTCAGTTTTCATGAGATGTAAGAATCGTTAAAGATCAAAATTAAATGTATGCTTGTCTTAGGGTGAGTGCCAAATATGATTGGTAATAGAGATTTCGTGTGAGCTGGATGGGTCAAGGGCACATGTACAATGCCATGAACATAATTAAGACAGTTGGGTGCGCGTGAAAAAAATCGATTATATTTTGAAGTGTTTAGTTTAGGTAAGCATGCAGTGGGCAATTGGAAAGGATAACATTTCTTTTAGTATTTCAGATGAGAGTATAAACTGAGATCAAGTCTGCATGCATGCATTCCATTGCACGGACTTTAAAGATCTTGACGCTCATGTTCTAGCTGGGCGAGTGCCAGCTACCCAAATACACTTTGCACTCAACTAGGTCCAATACCTCATCGTCCAGGATTGTGCTCAGTCGTTTGAGAGTCAGACTATATGTCCAGAGGTTGCAGGTTGAGCATCAGACTATGCGCCCAGAGGTTGCAGGTTGACGCCTTGGGCCGCTTTGGCTAGATCCTGTATCGGCCAGCACTTTGAGCAGCTCTGTCCTGTTGTCTGCAAATATGCATCCCGAACAGTGCCCTAAATACTTATAATGAAATGGTTCAGTGTTTGAATGATCTTTCTATTTTATTTTAGAGCATCCTTTAGCAATCATAGTAGATACCATGCACAGCTCTGTGTGACTGTAGCACTTTGAAACAATGGTTTGTATGTTGCCCTGTTTACTCAGTAGACTGCTACAGGTTTTCAGGAAATTGATAAGACATTGATGTACTTATTTATTATTTATTATTATTTAATCGTTCTTATATAGCGCTTTTCCAGCTCAAGAGCTGCTCAAGGCGCTGGCCGATACAGGATCTAACTCAAGCCGCCCGAGACGCCCACCCGCAGCCTTTGGGCGCATGGTCTGACGCCCGGACAACTGAGCACAATCCTGGGCAGCCAGGGATGGGGGAGAAGGACCTAGGTGCATGCTGGGTGTTTTCTTGTCACCGGCACTCACCCGTCTAGGACATGAGCGTCAGGATCTTTAAAGTCCGTTATGATGGAATGTATGCGACACAGACTAGACCTCGGTTTATACTCTCATCCGAAGGAGTAGGAAAACAGGAGTAAAGTGTCTTTCCCAGGGACACAACACAATGGCCCGGCCAGGGCTCGAACCCGGGACCTTCCGATCCGCAAGCCGAAGCACTACCATTATCATTCATTCAATTAAACCACCATTCGTTATTGACACAGCCCAAGCACCCATATTAATTTTATGTTACACGAAGTTATGCAAATTAATAGCCGAATCTCTTATGTCGATGTTCGTGCTTGGGCAGTGTAAATAAAAATATCGAAGCTCGAATATCAAATATCAAGGGATGAACTTGTGCGACTTGTAGGTACGAGGCTTTTCAGGTCACTGTTGGTTTTCTCTGGGTACTCTGGTTTCCTCGCTCCCTTCAATAAAAATATTGGATGCAGTCAATCTAAACATTTCAAAATTAAAATTAGATTCCCTTTCCATCTTCTAATAATAGTGACTTTGCATGTCTGAGTGATGAATGTGCGTTCCGTGCGTATGTAAAGATGTCTGCAAAATGTGCAATTTATTGACTTTTATGTTTTTTAATTAGTGTTGTTGTAGGGTTTTTTCCCCACTTTTTTGTTTTTGTTTTTTGTTGTTAAATATGTGCTTTTTTAAATTTAAAAAACACATTTTTTTGGTTACATTTGGATGATTTTCTTGTTAGTTGACTGATTATTTTTGATTTTTGTGTGTGTTGGAAGTAACACCACCGTGGAGTTGCCGGGGGTTTCTGTATGAATAGCATCCTCACTTTCTGAAAATTTAGTGCTGTAGTTTAAATTCCCACTGTAGCAGTCTTTCTTCTTTGTTCTTTCGTATTCATACTCTGTTCTATAGCTCTACTATCTTCTTCGCTAGACCAGTCATCTACCTTTTTTCTTGAAAACTCTCCCAAAACTCCTCTTTTGTGTATTGGGTCAGCTTGGGGATATTAGACGCTCTCTGCCAAATGGACACTAGGGCTTTCTATGATATTATTTAGCAATGTAGGCATTTAATATGTATGTGTTTTGTTTTAATGTTTTATCATGTTTTTATTTCAATTTTTTAAACGGGGGTTCGATAAATTAAGAGTATAGCCTCAGCGTCCCCTGCATGGGATGCCTTTATTGTAAAAGTGACCTGCTGGTGGAGTGCCTTCAGTGTTACCGTTAGGGTTGTTTCAGCAGATCTTTTATATGGATTGGGAGTGAGCCCTCTTTCAACTGAGTTGTGGTCCTGATTCGGCTTTTATCAGTCCGCTAGACCCTATAAACAATGACTAACTAACTAATTGATTTGTTATAATATTGATAAATATGAAACCAAACAAAACCAGTGTGATTTTCTATCTTTGAGATGCCAGCTCACCCATTGCCACTGTCTGCTAACCACACATGTTTATGTATTGTCCATAGTCCTGCACGCTACCAGTTGTTTGAACATTAAAATATGTATTACAGTTTGAATACATTTATACTGAAGCCATTTGACAGATTTGTGTTTTCTTTTTCTCTATCTTTTTCTCATTCTGTTGCTCAACTCAGTTACGATTACATAAGTTTTTTTAAAGCACATTCTGCATCAAACTTCAAAGCAGTTTTCATAGTGAGTCAAGTAAAGTTTATTCATATTCTCAGCATCATAATACCAATGTCTTTAACATGTTCTACTGCTAGTTAACTAAAATCCACTAAAGATTTACAATAAAGTCTTTTTGAAGATTTCAATTCAATGTATTTGAAATCAGTTTACAAATTATGTGATTTTAGAATGTAACATCTTTATAAGTATGATGGTACACCTGCAGACCACCTGGTAATAATGCATAAGAGTTTACACAAATTAACTACACAATAATGGTACAGATGAGCTTACCAACAATGACTACATAATGATGGTACATAAGAGTTTACACACCATGACTACTTAATGATGGTACACAATGACCGCATAAAGTTAGTACAAATGAGCATACACAAAATGATCACATAATGATGGTACACATGAGTTTATTAATGACCACATAATGTTGATACGGATGAGCTTACACACAATGACCACATAATGTTGATACAGATGAGCTTACACACAATGACCACATAATGTTAGTGCCAAAGAGGTCACACACAATGGCTGCACAATGATGGTAAGAAATCACACTTCCATGTTTGTTGCTTTAGAGAAATAATTTATATACCACAGCTCTTAGAATGCAAAAACGAAGCAAATTCCATAATTTGGAATAATTTGGAGTTCATAGAGCTGTTCAGTAGCCAGATATATACCGGCAGCGTAATGATGGAAAATTGTTAAAGACCGCTTAACGGGGTCAACTCCTGTATGCGTGCGTGTGTGAGTGTGTGAGTGTGTCTTTCTATCACTCATGATCAAACGCATGTGAATCCAAAATAAGTAATTATATTGCGCTCGAGAGTCCCCTTCCGTCTATCAGCACTATGAAATATGCCTACTGATTGCCATTCACTTGTGTGTACGTGTTTGCCATCTCTCTGTTATGTGTCTAACGCTCATGGTGCCTAAACTTAATTCAAGGAGTCTTTCATACCATGGTGTCTGAACTTTCATTCCATGGTATTCCGTGATGTCTAAATTTCATTCCGTGGTGTCTAAACTTTCATTCCATAGGGCCTAAACTGTCAGTCCAGTACAGCTTGGTTCAGTGTTTTAATTTTTCGTCCGTACACTCTAGGTGCAAGACATTAGACAATAAAACTAAACACACACACACACACACACACACACACACATATATATATATATATATATATATATATATATATATATATATATATATAGTACTTTAAAATATAGGGTATAGTACTTTAAAATATAGGATATAGTACTTTCATATATAGTACTTTAAAATATAGTACTTTAAAATATAGGATATAGTAGTATAAAGTACTTTAAAATAATAGTATATAGTACTTTAAAATATAGTATATAGGACTTTAAAATATAGGATATAGTACTGTAAAATGTATTATATACTGCTTTAAAATAGAGTATATAGTAGCCTACTTTAAAATATAGTCGGGAATCAGAACGAGCCAAATTTCGGTCTGTCCGTCGGTCGGCCGTCAGGGTTACAAGAAAAATCATCATTCCGTTATTCATCAATATATATATATATATATATATATATATATATATATATATATATATATATATATATATATATATATATATATATATATATATATATATATATATATATATATATATATATATATATATATATATATATATATATATATATTTATATTTAAAATATAGGATATAGTACTGTAAAATGTATTATATAGTGCTTTAAAATACAGTATATAGTACTTTAAAATATAGTCGGGAATCAGAACGAGCCAAATTTCGGTCTGTCCGTCGGTCGGCCGTCAGGGTTACAAGAAAAATCATCATTCCGTTATTCATCATTCTTTCGCGGATGACACTCAGTTTAAGGTCCGCTGGACCTAAAGCATTAATCATGTAATGTAATGTACTCAGTTTCGGAAGTTTGCTGAACCGCAGGACGTTGACTGTTATCATTTCTATGCAAGAGTGCACATGCTAATATGTCAAGTCCTGCAATGACTTGCAATAAACTTAAACAAAATGATGATAAGACAGAAGCTATGAAAACTTCCTCTCCGCGAACGTCAACTACAACTTATCTGCCTGATTCTCTTCTAGCTGGTAACACTGTCGTTCCTGTCTCTGACTCGGTCAAAAACTTAGGTGCAATACTTGACTCACATCTTACTATGCATCCTCACATTCTCAACTTCCTGTGAAATTTGAATTGCGTTGCATAAGCTCCATCCATCATCTCCTTTCTGCCAGTGATATTCCGACTCTTGTCTCTGCTTTCATCCTTTCTAGTCTTGGCTATTGTAACGCAAGTTTCTATGTTTGCCTTTAACATTTGCTGCACAAGCTTCAGACGATACAGAACAATCCAGCTCGCCTTATTTTGCGTGTTCCAAGATCAGACCACGTCACTTCTAATTTGAAGTCATTGCAATGGTTTCCCGTGGAGAACAGAATACAGTAGGAAATTGCAAACCCTTGCTTCAAAGCTGATACTCTGTCTAGTCTGTTGTATCCCTACGAGTTAGTCCACTTTTAAACACCATCAAGATCTCTCCATTGATCTTCTAACAATCGCAAGTTTCGTATTCTTCGTTTGAAAACAACAACTTTTGACAAACTCTCATTCTGCTTTTCAGCTTCTACAGTTTGGAATTAGCTTCTCTTAACTCTGCGCTCTGTCTAATCAAAACTTTCCTTTCATTCTGGACTCAAAACACACATTTTTATGTTATATAGGGTGGGCTTATATAAGCTCGTTTGTTGCCTATCCTGTAAATCATTGCTTGTAATGATGTGTTTTTCTTTGAATAAAACATTTGTTTAAACCAAAACACACATTTTTTACGTGTCTATCCTTAAATCTCGTCAATTACTTCAAACATTACATTACATTACATGATTATTGCTTTAGGTCCAGCGGACTCTTCTGAGCCAAATCAGGACCAGACTTCAAGCAAAGTCATAGTCGTTGTGTGTGTGTGGGGAGGGAGGGGTATGGGTGATGGGTGGGTGTGGGTGGTCTTGGGTGTGGGTGTGTTCTGATTTAGCATTTCATATTTTGCTTTCACTTTATTTATTTATTTATTTATTTATTTATTTATTTATTTATTTATTTATTTATTTATTTTCTGTAAAGCGCTATGAGCTCTAGTGAGGAAGGCCGCGGTACAAATGTTAATGATAATAATAATAATAATAATAATAATAATAATAATAATAATAATAATAATAATAACAATAATAATAATAATAATAATAATAATAATAATAATAATAATAATAATAATAATAATAATACAATTATTATTATTATTATTATTATTATTATTATTATTATTATTATTATTATTATTATTATTATTATTATTGTTATTATTATTATTATTATTATTATTATTATTATTATTATTATTATTATTATTATTATCATGATTATTATTATTATTATTAAATACACCCAGGAAGCACTGGGTCCCATCTCTTCCATATCCGGTCGCCCAGGATTTCGCTCAGTTGTCTGGGCATCAGACTATGCGCCCAAAGGCTGCAGGTGGGCGCCTCAAGCGGATTGGTTTAGTTCCTGTATCAGCCAGTGCCTATAGCAGCTCTGGTGTTGGAAAAGCGCTTTTTAAGAACGATTTACTGAAATTAAATTAAAATAAACGTTTTGCGCTTGAACTCAAAATTGGCTGAACTTATTTTAATCAGTTTTGCTTGCGATTAGTTAGATAGTTCATCATTCCAAGCTTTATTTTGCTTCTAAAGTCGAGTGACAGCATCGCCACAGAAATGATCTGAACACTTTTGAAAATGCTAATTATTAGCTATGTTAATGTTCGCGAGTGTCTGACATCAATTTGAATAGCTTGCCATTGTGTTAAGTTTAGTGCTTTGATTAGTTTTGCCTGGGTGGACACTCTTAGTATTTGTCACTATTACACACGATTTGTGTGTGTGTATTTTCTGCGACATTTAATAACTTTGACACAGTACAGACGCAGCTTAAGAAGAATAAGAAAAAGAGTTGTTCTAAAATAGTGCACTTTCCACTTTAGAAAGCTGCTAAAGGCAATGACCACCGAGAACCAGCGTCAGTTGATAGAGCGGCTTACTAGTAACCGAAAGGTACCTGGTTCGAATCCCGGATTGGCCAAAGTGTGTCCATATTAGTTTCCACCCCCCACCCCCACCCCCACCTCCTCACCTCACCATCAACTGGTTTGTTGGTGTCAGAATAATGTGACCAGTAGTCGCCTATACGCTCCGGTGTCGTGGGACTATATAATCTACAATTACCTTTAACCAGCGTGCACAACATTGATTGGTTAAACCAGATCGGATCGAATTGACTCTAAGTTTATCGATCAGAACATGCGCTTATTGGAAACGTACGCTCTCTATCTAACTGTGAAGCTATAATGCTTTGCTTAGCAACCGTACCGAAAGAAGGAGGAAGAAGAACATGAAGAAGAAGATAGGGAGAAGGAGCTTGTACGATGAGGGGGAGGGGGAAAAGCTATAGAAAAAGAAGGGATTTTTCCAACTGAATAATGCAAGGTATTCATCAATCCATCCCTATGGAAGTCAGTCAGTAAGCTGCTATTCATAAAGCAACGTATTCATCAATCCATCCCTATGGAAGTCAGTCAGTAAGCTGTTATCCATAAAGCAACGTATTCATCAATAACACTACATCGTTGTTGCTTTAGGTCCAGCGGACTCTTCCGAGCCAAATCAGGAACAGATTCATCAACCCATCCCTATGGAAGTCAGTCAGTAAGCTGCTATCCATAAAGCAACGTATTCATCAACCTATCCCTTTGGATATCTATCCATATGGAAGTCAGTCAGCAAGCTTCTATCCATAAAGCAACGTATACATCAATCGATCCATATGGAAGTCAGTCAGTAAGCTGTTATCCATGAAGCAACATATATGTTGTTCTGGTGGTATTTATTTTGTGCTGCTGTTTAGCATATAGCATCCTTTTCCCCTTTGGGTTTTGTGCTCATGTCGGATGTAAACCGAGGTCTAGCCTGTGTGACGCATGCATTACATGGCACGGACTTTGAAAATTCAGACTCTCATATCCTAGATGGGTGAGGAGGGATGCTAGTAACCTAAGGCTAAACACAGCCAGTTATAATACTAAAGGTGCTTCCACATTGTCTTTGGGTCGTTCATGGTCGTTAGACGAAGCGCACCCAGCAGCATTGCAAGTTGGCGCTTTGAGTTAGATCTAGTTTTCGCATAGCGCCTTGAGCAGTCTTGAGTTGGAAAAGCGCTATTTTATTCATTAAACAACGAAGAAATGAAAACTGTATATAAGAACGTCATCATCATCATCATCATCATCATCATCATCATTACTTCATCACGGAAGTCATGGTTGTCTCTTCTCCACGCATGTCTTCCTCCATTCAACTTCCAGAGTACATTACCATAGGCAATGCTATTGTCCCTTTCTCTGATACTGTAAAGAACCTAGGCGTCACGCTAGACTCCCACCTTACTATGCATGCACAGGTACTGAGCCTCATTCGTGCTGTCAACTTTGAACTCCGCCGTATTGGTTCGATTCGGCAC
Organism: Oncomelania hupensis; assembly: GCA_036898135.1. Classification (NCBI taxonomy): domain Eukaryota; kingdom Metazoa; phylum Mollusca; class Gastropoda; order Littorinimorpha; family Pomatiopsidae; genus Oncomelania; species Oncomelania hupensis. Next base: position 59,664,266 of record CM072522.1, on the reverse strand, counting down.
TATCTGTCTGAGCAAGCTGCAAAGACTCTTATCTCTGCGTTCATATTGTCTCGTCTGGACTATTGTAATGCCTTGCTGCATGGCTGTCCTCAGTACTTCCTTATCAGGTTACAGAAACTGCAGAATAATGCTGCCCGCCTAATCCTGAGAATCCGCAAGTCTGAGCACATTTCCCCCCACCTTCAAGCACTTCACTGGCTTCCTATAGAGACACGCATCAAATACAAAATCGCATGCCTTACTTTTGGTGCATTTACACAAACGGGACCCGCATACCTCACAGATATGATTCAGATATACACACCATCCAGAACACTCCGCTCCTCAGCAGACACCTCCATTCTTTTTACCCCTAGAGTAAACACTAAATCCTTTGGTGAACGCTCTTTTACCGTTGCTGCTCCTCTCGTCTGGAACTCTCTCCCTGCCAGTCTTCGTCACTCTGCCTCCCCTGACTCTTTCCGCACAGGCCTAAAAACTCATCTTTTCCCACTTGCATACACATAAACATTCCCCCCCTCCCCCTGCACCCTTCCACCCCTCATGTCCGTGCCTGCATCTCAGTGACTTACTTTGCCCGCGAGTATGCCCTGCTTGTGTTTTGTCATGTATGTTGCTGATTATTTACGTGTGATATGCTAATTGTGTGTATGGTTTAATTGTTATGTTGTTTAATTGTCTTGCTCTGATTATGTTGTACTATGATTTGCTTGTATGTTTAGTGTTTTTGTCTTTATGACCCTGTTGTTTGTATTGCCGTGGTTTAACTGTGTGCTTGTATATCCTTTCGCGCTTTGTATGTATGGCTATGTTGTTGAGGTCTTGCTTGGTATGCTTTGCTTGTTTGCTGATGTTGTTTTTAAATATTGTGCTTTCTATGTGTAGCATGTTTGTGTAAATGGCTGTTATTGTAAAGCGCGTTGAGCATTTATATAAAAACGCGCTATATTAAATATACATTATTCTTATTCTTCTTCTTCTTCTTCTTCTTCTTCTTCTTCTTATTATTATTATTATTATTATTATTATTATTATTATCATCATCATCATCATCATCATCATCATCATCATCATCATCGTAGTTAAAATCGTCATCATCGCATTTTTACAACGGAATGCATGTTCAAGGTGACGCAATTGATGACGTGACGATTGTGACATAAAGTCGTACTGAGATGGGAGGTGTAAACGTCCAGAGATGCGCCTTACATGATTCCCGAGGTCCTGACTGTTGTGACTCGACAAGTGACGTTTGTTAATCTCGACCTGGACTTTAACTTTACGATTGTTGTGGACTTTTTCCCACAATGTTTCATTAGTCCATGAAGCAACGCCAATGGTCAAATGTGTTCAACTGTCCCCTAATAATTAAGATGTAATTGTTTACGTTAGTTTATTAATATATTATTTTGTTGTTATTGTTGCTGTTGTTGTAGTTATTGTATATATTGTTATTATTATTATTATTATTATTATTATTATTATTATTATTATTATTATTATTATTATTGGTAGGATGATGCATCCTTACATTATTATTGCTTTAGGTCCAGTGGACTCTTCCGAGCCAAATCAGGACCGGACAACCCCCGATCCGCATAAAAGATCTGCTGAAACAACCCTAGTGGTAAAACCGAAAGCTCTCCATGTATGTATGTGTATCAGTTTATAGTCCCCTCTCTTCCCGATAAGGATTTTCAGAGAGGAGAAAGCTCTCCACCAGCCAGTCACTTTACAATAAAGACATCCCACGCAGGTGACGGCTGAGGCTCCACCCCAACTTATCGAACCCCCGTTTACAAAATACAAAACAGAATACAAATATCGTTATAAATTATCAACAAAACACATACATATAAAATGCCTACATTGCTAAATAATAACATCATAGGAAGCCCTAGTGACCACCTGGCAGAAAGCGTCCAATATTCCCAAGCTGATCCAACAGACCTCATAACAAACAAGGAGTCTTGTCCCGGAAGAGTTTTCAAGAAAAAGGTAGGAAATTGGTCTAGCGAAGAAGACGATAGTATAGCAGATTGATAGAAAAGAGCAGGAATGAGAAAGAGCAAATGAGAAAGACAGCGACAGTGGGAATTTAAAGCACTAAATTTCCAGAAAGTGGGGATACTATTTATATTGAAACCCCCGGTACCCCAACGGGGATTGATGATGCATCATCATCATAATCATTATTTATATTGTTATAAACATTAGTAGTAGAGGTCCGCATGACTTGAACATCCCTCATTAATGCGATACTTAAACCTTAGTTAACTGTTACTGTATTCCTTAAAACCTTAAAGTGCTTTATCACTGAAGCCTTAACTTACTACGTGGCTACTAAAAGGGCCTACCCTATGTTCACGGGTTCTTAATGTTTATGACAATGAGTTTACCGGGGGGCGTTGCATTGTTGTCACGTGATCACACTAACCGATGAGAGAGTGGACACTCATGGTTCAAGCCTGTCCGCTGAGCTTTGCGTTTTCGCCTTCTCTTTCTTGGCATGTAAACAAACAAACTGTGTTGTTCTATACACAGTTCGTTGCAGTGCTATTGCTAGAATCCACCTCAATGTGGTTACAAATTATGCACAAAAGGAATTGAATGTATCGATCTGTTTAAAAAAAACAACGGACTGTTGAAAGAAGTTATATTTTGATGTAATGTTACAGTTTTCAATGGGGCAACACTCATTATAAATGTTAAAAAAATCGTTGGAGATAACTAATATTGCTTATGTTATACATTGTTTGTGGCTTATATTGGGTCGTGTCGGGGCGTTTGTAAAAGGTCGTCTGCTACGATTACGATCCTCGCGTGACTTACACGTAGACTATAGCTGCCCTTAGCAAAACGTCACGCAGTTATATTTCTTTGTTTTTTTATTGAACGCTACAGTTTAATTAACCTAGGCCGTAGGCTACTAGCCAAGAGTATTCATAACAGTTACTGAGTAAGTGACATCATGCCCGTTGTCTAAGTATGTCCACCCGCAGTCCTGGCATGGCTTACATAATACGCTATTTATTGAGAGTCCTGCAAACTTTCCTCGATGCGCTTACCAGAGAGCTTACGTTGTATTGATGTGGATTAATAAACTCTTCTACTATGATCAAACTCTGTAGGGTAAAAGTTTGAAATACAAGAATAGCGTTAAGTGTTAACGTGCTGTATTATTCTAGTCTTTACAATTACTGACAGAATGTGTTCATACAGCAATGAGAAGTCCCCAGTTGTTTCAGTGGACAAACGAACGGAGATTCGTATACCATGTTTTACATCATCCAAGTGTAATATTATACTATTATATACTCACAATTCTGTAGAATTCCCTAATGTCGCTTTAAAGCAAAATTCTGGTTTTTATCGGACAATAAAGTTGTATTGTATTATATTATATTGTATTGTACTGTACTGTACAGTATTGTATTACAGTTGCTAAATAAACACTATCGAATTCAACTGAAATTATTTTATTTAGCAAAATTAGGTGTTTTGTGAATTTCCTGGTTGTGGCGTTTAAATGGTTGTCTTTCTTTACTTTCTGTTCTTTCTTTCTTTCTTTTCATTTCTTTTATTTCCTTGTCCCTTTTTTTCTATCTTTCTTTCTGTCTTTATTTCTTTCAGTGTTTTTAATTATAAAATTATTCACTCCCACTGTTGGCGATATTCTTAGCAATGGTAGTAATTTTGAACCTTCCAACCTGAACTCATCTTGTAAAGAAGTCTGGAAAAAAGAAAAAGCTTCAGCTTTTTTGAAACAGTTGGATCGGAATAGCGTAGGCGATGTTACAAGGATGTTAGGTAGACTGCTAGGTAATTTCGCAAGTGCGAGTCAAACAAATATAATTAGTAATACCAGCAATATTTTTATCCCAGTATTATGGTTGATACCGCAGAAAAAAATTGGTATGCTTACCAAGCAAAAGAAAAAAACAACAATAGGAATAGGAGACAGCCCAGGACCCATTTACCATGGTTTGATTCAGAATGTAGGCAAACTATAACGTTACTTAGAAAAGCTAAGCATAGGTATGTAGTTAATATTCAGCAGAAAAAGGCAGCTTTTAAGAATATAAACTTTGTGTTAGTCGGAATGCTGCTCATATAGACATGCTAGAATTCGTAAGATGAAATCCTAGATCCCAAAAGAATATTGGAAAGCGTAAAACAAGTTAAACAATGAGCATAAACTCCTGTTTGGGTGCTAGTATGCCTTCTTATGAAGCTTTTGTACATCATTTGGAAAATGTAGGTAACGTCCCAGATGAAGCTTTTGTACATCATTTGAAAAATGTAGGTAACGTCCCTGATGAAGCTTTTGTACATCATTTGGAAAATGCAGGTAATGACCCAGATGAAGCTTTTGTACATCATTTGGAAAATGCAGGTAACGTCCCAGATTAAGCTTTTGTACATCATTTGGAAAATGTAGGTAACGTCCCAGATTAAGCTTTTCTCCTTACCTCAGATGTTAACGTCGAAAATTTACTTTTACGAAAATGTAAACGCAGATATTACTATGAATAAAATTACGCAATGTATAAAGAAACTTTAAAATAATAAGTCTTGTGGATATGACTGCATCCTAAATGACTTCTTGATAACTCCCTCCCTTCAATAATGGTATTCGATGCAGTCAATCTAAAATTTTTAAAAGTAAAATTGATTTGTATTCTGACTTCGTAATAGCGATCTCTTCAGACCGCCGCTTTTTGAATTCAATTCTGTATTATTATTATTATTATTATTATTATTATTATTATTATTAGTAGTAGTAGTAGTAGTAGTAGTAGTAGTAGTAGTAGTAATAGTAGTAGTAGTAGTAGTAGTAGTAGTAGTAGTAGTAGCAGTAGTAGTAGTAGTAGTAGTTGTTGTTGTTGTTATTGTTGTTTATGTTATTATTATTATTATTATTATTATTATTATTATTATTATTATTATTATTATTATTATTATTATTATTATTATTGTTGTTGTTGTTGTTGTTGTTGTTGTTGTTGTTGTTATTATTATTATTATTATTATTATTATTATTATTATTATTATTATTATTATTATTATTATTATTATTATTATTATTATTACTAAAAACATCAGTCCTTGCACGCATATTATACACACACACCAACACGCACACACACACACACACACGCATTTCTCTCTCTCTCTGTCTCAACCTGTCATGATTGGTTATATATACAGAAATCCTAAAGCAACTCAAACATGGTTCAAAACGTTTGTTCATATGATGGACAACATTGCAAAGTCGCACCCTAATGTATTGCTACTGGGAGACTTTAATATTGATTTGCTTAAAACGCAAACCGCTTGGTCGGAATATGTTCAATTATTTGGCCTAACTCAAATTATAAATACACCATCGAGAGTTACTAAAACCACAAAAACCTTAATAGATCACATATATACAAATATTTCCAACAGAGTTTCAAATGCACATATTTCTCAAATTTCAATGAGTGACCATAATCTTATAGTATGCACTTTATCGTGCAAAATTCTAAAACATAAACTTAATGCACATGCAATTATTCAATTTAGGTCATTTAAATCTTTTAACAAGGATGCATTCCTGTATGATCTACATTTTACTTACGTTAATACTATATATTTGTGTAATGATCCTTATAAAGCCTTAAGACTGTGGTATGACAGGTTTTGTATGATCGTGAATAAACATGCACCGATTAGAGAGAAAAGAGTCAAACAAAGTACATGTCCTAAATGGCTGACATCAGATATTATTGATGCAATGAAAAACCGTGACACATTTAAAAAACAAAAAAGATTTGCGGAATACAAGAAACAAAGAAATAGAGTCTCCACTATGATTCGAGACTCCAAAAAAAAGTATATTACTTCATTAATAATGAATGACCATGATACAAAATCACTTTGGAAAGCAATGAATGAGATAACAGGAAAGTCTAAATGTACACAGCACACAGCTGTTATCACTCTATCAGCTGAAACTTTTAATAATCACTTTTTATCTATAACTGATAATATCATTCAATCCACTTGTCATAAACCTGCGTACAGTCTTACAGCATTACTTGATAATTTTTGTAAAGACAGACTAACTCCGAATACTACATGTTTCATTCCCCCCTTAAATACTCATGACGTATCCAAATATATAACAAGTCTAAAAAACAAAAAGTCTTGCGGTTTTGATAATATTAATTCTTTGATTTTAAAACTTTCACTGCCCTACATCATTGAACCATTAACTTTTATCTATAATTTGTGTATTAAAACTGAAATATTTCCTGATGCTTGGAAAATGGCTAAAGTTGTCCCAATTCCAAAAGCAAAGGACACTTCTGATCCAAATAACTTTAGACATATTTCATTATTCAATGTTCTATCTAAACCACTTGAACAACATATGTATAAACTTGTAAATACTTTCATGGAGAAACATGCACTTTTTCATCCATTCCAATCTGGTTTTCGTAAAAATCATTCGTGCCATACTGCTTTGGTTAGATTATGTGATACTTGGCTCTCTGCAATTAATAAGAATGAAATTTCTGGTGCCGTTTTTCTAGACTTTACAAAAGCTTTTGATATGGTTAATCATTTCGTATTGATCAGTAAATTATCTGTGTATCTGAATAATTCTGCAACTGTCAATTTTTTCCAATCTTACTTAAGTGATAGAGAGCAGACAGTGTTAGTAAATGGCCATTACTCAGCAAAAGGTACAGTAAAATGTGGCGTTCCTCAAGGCTCGTTACTGGGCCCCCTTCTACTTTGTATCTATATAAACGATCTCCACCTCCAAATATCAGATAAAAATGTAATCTGTGATTTGTTTGCAGATGACAGTACACTACATTGTTCTGGGAAAGACACTACGTCCATACAAACATCTTTACAAAATAGTTTAAATGATGTGATAAACTGGTGTCTAACTAATCAAATGGTTCTTCATCCTAGAACAACAGAGTGCATGATAATCACAACAAGACAAAAACATCAATTACAGCCTTTACAATTACATATTATAATAGATAACACTTGTGTCCACCAAGTAACAGACCATCGTGTACTTGGATTTACTATTGATTCAGAATTCAAATGGGATAAACACATTAATCAAATATGTAAACGCCTTTCCCAAAGTACGTTTTTGCTTTCAAAACTACGATGTTTTGCTCCTGAATATGCCAGAAAAGTGTTCTTCCATGCACACTGTCTTTCGCATATTAACTATGCTTCCACTGTGTGGAGTGCTGCTAGTCATAATCACATACAAAAAATAAATTCATTGCATCGACGGGCAATAAAATTAATTTCTAACTGTACAACTATTTCAACAGATGAACAATTTATAAAATTAAACATTTTACCACTAAATAAACAATTTCAATATAATATGATCATGCTTATGTTTAAAGTTCACAACAATATTGCACCAAACTATCTAACCCGATTTTTAACTAAATCATCAAATGTATACCATTCCCAAAATTATCTCTTACCTAAACCAAGAATTGATCTATATAAGACTATTTTTGGGTTCAGAGCACCGTCTTTATGGAATGAACTTCCTCCGATCATTAAACAAAACAAAACAATCAAATCATTTAAATTAATGATTTTTAACCATATTTTAAATTCATAATTTTTCCACCCACAGGTCACCCTATTATAATGGTATAATATTATATTGTTCAGATGACGTTTAGATATGTTAAAAGTTCTTGTTTTGACATTATTATTGTTTTACTTTTATATATGTAACATGTGGCAGGTTTAATTGATTGTATAAATGTATTATGCTTGAGTGGGTGCCTGAAACAAGGACTAATTGTAAGAATAAGCTGTAAGCTTAAAATTATTATCCTTGTAACATGTTGTAATTGCAATAAACGTTTAAAGTCTAAAGTCTAAAGTCTCTCTCTCACACATAAACACACATATGCATCCTTTCTCTCTCTCTCTCTCTCTCTCTCTCTCTCTCTCTGTTTTTCTCACACACACGCATACATACATGTACTCTCTCTTTCTCGCTCACACACATTCGCAAACACACACACACGCACACACACACACACGATGTAATGTAATGCATATACATTTTCGTTTACCTTACGTCTCTTTATCTCTACCCCACCCACACACCCTCCCACCTTCCCTCTCTCTCCTCCTCCCCCCTCCCCACCTTCTATTTTTTTCCTAGTCTTCATTATCTCTCTCCCTCTCCCTCCCTCCCTCTCTGTCTCTCTCTCTCCCCCTTACTCAAACCCCACCCTTTGTGCTCCAAGATCGGAAGGTTAGATACATTATAAATATTAAGTATTATTATTAATTAATATGAGTCAACCTTGAATGGAAACATTATGTACATCACATAGCTTACGTTAGGTGTATAGGCTATCTGTCTACATTCAGCTTCGGCATCAGCTAGCGCACTTTGCATGAACTAGCTGTTAGTACTAAGGCCAAATAGGAAAAGTAATTTAAAACATGAAATCCGTTGGTTATAACCTGACCTCGAGCCTTATGCATAACAGTTAACACATAAACAATACTTAACATACAGTGTTCTTAACTTAATTAAATTATTTAGACATCCACAAATCATAATCTATCATTTATTTTATTTTACAAAAAATTGAATATGATAATTAATTAATGTTAAAAAGTTGTTGGGGGGCGGGGGGGATGGATTTGGGACATGGGGATTTCTTTCTTAAATAATAATATTTAGTGTTAGATTAGTGTATTAAATTATTACTGGTAGACATTAAACATTTCTTTGACCGTGGAGTTCTTTTCATTGCCTAAATTAACTGGCGGCGACAAACGGTTTATAAATAAGCCTTATTGTGAATTTAAAAAAAAAAAACAAAAAAAAAAACATCAGCTTTTATTAAATGGTACTCACTTTGACCCCGCCCCTTTCGACAGATCCTATAAACATTCACAGTTAGTGATGCCCTACCGAAGAAAATA